>PVIU01029691.1:0-17184 GCA_004026605.1 Ondatra zibethicus
TCTTTTTATACTTTCTACTTCCCACGTAGATTATATCTATGTAGGTCTCTCTTAGTGTCCGTATTGTTGTCTAAATTCTCTGGGATTGTGGTTTGTAAGATGGTTTTCTTTGCCTTATGTTTAAAAACCACCTATGAGTGAGCACATGTGATAATTGTCTTTCTGTGTCTGGGTTACCTCACTCAAAATAATGCTTTCTAGTTCCATCCATTTTCCTGCAAAATTTAGGCTGTCGTTATTTTTTTCTGCTATGTAGCATTGTTTTTCTTAATCTGCATCCATAAGAGCAAGAGCAGCAACAGGGTGGAGACTTAAAAGATAGTCTATCTGAATAGGTTTTGAATTTGGAAACTAAAAAGTATTTATATAAGACAAAGTTAAATTTAAAAAAGCTAATTTTATCTAGCACAATCCTAGCTACACTTTACATAACTTATCCTTATACCACAAATAAATGTAGTTCTTATCCCTCATCAAGGAAACATCTCTTCACAACAGACAGAGACCATTACAGAAAACCACAACAATGAAAATACAGAGTTGTGGAGAGGATCCCAATGGAAACATCTATGACATAACTCCTGTACCTAAAGCTTCGAGAGCTTTGGAAGGGGAGGTGGAAAGATTGTTAAGAGCCAGAGGATTAGGAAATTTACTGTGAGTCTGTCTCTTCTAGGAATGTCAGAAGCTACACTCATTACAAGACTGCCTACACATAAGCTAAATAAGGAAAACAATAAACATGCTGAAGTGGAGGAGTGGGGTGGGAGGGTGAGGTAGCCATGAGGCCTCAACCTTAACAAAGAACTAAGAACTACAGGCAACTAAGGAACGCTAAGAGTGGGAGAAATAGCCTTCCACAGGGAAGAATACACCACTTGGTTGTCCAATGGTCACCCTGAAAACATACATATAAGTAACATTATATGGACTAAGCAGACTATATTTATATATTTAGGGATACCAACACACACACACACACACACACACACACACACACACACACACACACACACACAATATTAAGGAAAAAGAAGGCACAAATTTGAAAGAGAGCAAGTGGTAGGTAACATGGGAGGGCTTGAAGGAGGGAAAAAGGGGAGAAATAATGTAATTATACTATATGTATTTTTAAAATATGTAAAACAAATATATTAAAATAAAATGAAACAGAAGAGCCTATGTATCAAGGTAATAAGGTAAGTAAAGGGATAATAAGTCACAATAGGCAAGATAATAAGATATATTAAATAAAACAAAAATGTAGATAAGAAATTCTAGAGGGAAATAGTTAAAGTGGTATAACTGCATTACAAAGAGAAAGCAGAGAAGATCAAGATAAGCTATAAATTACAATCAGCTACAAACTGTAATGTACAGATCATCCAGGATTAAAATTAACTCTAAGGGGGAAAATGTAGTTTGTGAAATCTGACTGATGATTTGATGACAAGCAGTTATTGGCAAGTTGTTTGGGTGTGACAATGATTAATTTAAAAAGAACTTTTACCTTTCAGAAAGTTTCATAGAGTGAAACACATACTGTATGTATGAATGAAATGACATTACGTCTATGTTCTCTTTCAAAATAATGGCAGAACCATGGACTTATAGGTAAAAAAAGATCAGTCTGAAGTTCTAAGATCTATGCAACTATGATTGTTAAAGCTGGTTTACAGGACAATGGAATCCATTACAACATTTTATCCATAATAAAAACCTACAAGGAAGAATTAACCAGTATTCCTACAGTTAAATGTCGTTTTCTATCCAAGAAAAATAATCCCCAAAGGATTGTCTCTATTCTTTAGTTATCTTATGCAAACAATGCTTGACATTCACTACACCAATGAAAACATGCTTGTTTCTTCTCGTGCATCTTCTCTCCCAATAGCAGACACCCTTTTCTAACACAGTAGTCTTCCTATGTCCATGGTTTGGTCTCCACAGGGTGTTATACAAGGTCAACTACAATCTACAAAAATATCAAATGGAAAATTCCAGGAATAACCACTGCATTAAATTTCAAACTGTATGCCATTCTGAACAGCTTGGCAGCATCCTGCACAATCCTTCTCTATTTGCTGGTAAGAATCATCCATTTGTCCAGCTTATCTGTGCTGCATGTTACCTGCCTCCCAGTCATTCAGTAGCCCTCCCAGTTCTCAGATCAGCTATCATGACATCACAAAGTTTATGTTACAGCTCCCTAATTTTATTTAACAGCAGCCCTAAAGTTTAAGAACAGTGATGCTGGCAACTGTAACATGCTAAAGAGAAAATTTTATAAAAGCCTTTCCTTTGGACAAAAATGTAGAAGTTCTTAATGAAAGAAAGAAATGTATACTGAGATTGCTAAAAATCTACGGCAACTATGAACTATCTGTGAAATTATATCTAGAGGGAAAATACTAAATATATGTATTTATATAGTCTTCCATACTTATGGACTAGTTCAAATTCACTAATTGTATTTGTCTATAGAACACAAAATTTCAATAACATCTATTATTAGAATTTTGAGAGACTTAACTCCAATGGCTCAGATTTCTACAAAATTACTCAGCTTATTATATTTGTCTGTTAAATAAACAATTTGTCTCTCTTGTTTAAAGTAAGTGCACTTCCATGTACTCATCATGCCATTCTGTATTTTACTCATTCCTTTTTCTCAGGGTTCTCAGAATCTACAGTTAGTTCTATTAGCACCAACACAATTTTAATGAATGATGGCTGGTGAGGCTGCTCAGTGAGCAATCACTCTGTAAATTGTGTTAGATTCCCAAGACCACAAGGTGGAAGGAGAGAACTAACTCTTTAAGTTGTCCTCTGGTCTCCACAAGATTGCCATGGCATTCACATGCCCAAACTTATATATGCATAACATGCATGCATGAACACACACAGAGATAAAACTAAAAATGTAATTTTTAAAAATAAAAATTTACAAATAATAAACATCCTCCTCTCTTAAACCTTTTTAAACAACAACCTGTCTTTATTAATGCCCTCTTATAGACACCTTCTAACTGGGTTCCCTCATCATCCAAAAGGAGAAAGGTAACCCTGCCCCCACACTATACTCCTACTCCAGTGGTGTCCATCTTCTACCATTAAGCTACTTCCTCTTTAGGTCCATATCGTTAGCAACATCTCCTCTTTCTCAGGGCTACTCTTCCCCAGTTTCAAGTTCTTCCATAAAGTCAACGCCTACTTCATGTTTTTACAAATTATCTATACACTCCCTTTAGCTTCACCATCTCTGCGGATCCTTAAACCAGCAGAGATCTGGTACAAAATAAAAATAAACTTTCTCTTCAGTATGTTAAAGCTAAAATAACGTAAGGCACCAAATCAAAATACTCAGCAAAAAATACACAGGAATCTGACAACAAGAAACTAGTTACGGAGAGGATCATTGGGTTTCTGTCACTTTAGGCCACCCCCTCCCCCCAAAAAGAAGGAATCCTTCAAAGTGAGTTCACAAGTTCATATTTTTTAAATTTTAATTGAACACTACTTCAGTTTTTTTGTTTTTCGAAACAGGGTTTCTCTGAGTAACTGCCCTTGCTGTCCTGGAACTAGCTCTTATAAACCAGACTACCCTTGAACTCACAGAGTTCCGCTTGTCTCTGCCTCCCGAGTGCTAGGATTAAAGGCGTTAACCACCACCGCCTGGCCTGACCATTACTTCTAAGCAATATTTTTATTCTTTTCTTGTTGATGTGCTAGCGTAAACAATTCCAATCTCTGAGTGTCAGACTCCTAGAGAGTTACACAATTAATTACAGCTTGGGTACCGAGTCACACAGTATATAAAGATTATCTTCCACATATGTGCATTAACCAATGTACAGTGTTGTGATTAGAAAGCACTAAGTCTTGTAAGAGAATATCAGCAGCTGCTTACTAATACATATTTTCTCAATCACCAGATACTAAAACTACAACTACAGTCACAGAGGACTCTTTAAAGGAATGGCATCTTCCAACCATCAGGACGATACCAGAGAGCATTCCCCACAGCACTCACCATCCCATACTGTCCGCTCCCATTTCTCTATTCCCAAGTCACGGTACTGTCCCAAGAAAATCATATACCTTTCTTCTCTACCTCTAAAAATATTAGAAGACTTAGCAGTTAAGTTTTAATAACATATAACAGCCAATCTCATCTAACAAAACTTCCCTAAGCTAACGAACAGGTTTAGTTTCTAAAAGTTTCTACCCTTCTATGGAAAAATGTTATTATTTCTCCCTTGTTCAGACAGAACTTCATTTGATTCTGTTGTTTAACTACTATCCTTTCTTTTTATTATTCTTGCTCTCAAATTCTGAGGTTCATCAAACTACTGGCCACCTGTCTTCTTTTTTTTTTTTTTTTTAAAGACAGGGTCTCTTCTATTTGAGACTGGCCTCATACTACAGGTGTGTATCACCACAACTGGTTTACATGGTGTTGGAGATCAAACCTAGGCCTTGACACATGATAGATGGGCACTATAATAAATGAGCTATATCCTCAGCCCCTATTTCTTTAAGTACTATACAAGTCAACTTCCCAACAAAAGGTTGAATAGTTAAGAAACCTAACTAATTCCTTAAAAAAAGAAAAAAGTCTGACACTTCTTGGGGACCCAAACATGATCTATACTAAATGTCATCATCTTTTCAGAAAACAATAGGGAGGCACTAAATCTTGAAACACTAATACTCTGAGTCACAGGACATCTCAAGAATACTAACATGCAGGGCAGATTATAAAACCATTTAGAAATCGACTGTAAGAGACTTACCTTTAGGCACAAAAGGAGGAAAATGAAGGGAACTTTTAAGAAGAATACCCACTGATGTCAGATGACTACAAGTGACAAAGGAAACAAAAACACCACAACTTTCAAGAATGTGGTGCTTGAAATTTGCATTTTCTCCTACAATCTACTATGCTACCTCCTGTCTTACTGGACCTGGAGTCCCTGAAATACTAATCCTAGTACTAGGCATTCCAGGACTTGTTATCTGGCTAACTCCTGGAGAAGCAAACCACGCAAGAGGCAGTTCCAACAGAGTTGGCCAAATAAGAACACAAAGCCAAGCAGATGGAGTACTCACCTGTGTCAACAGAGAAAAGAACTAAGATTTTGGTCCAGAATGACTTAAGTCAAACATGAAGAAATGCTATGAACTTGCTTACAGTTCAAGCAGCTTCCTTGATACTCTAACAGATTCTTTATCATGTACGAACAAAGCACCACTAGAGTAGCCTCTGGTAGGAGAATCTCATGAGAAACAAGAACAAAAAATGAGAAATGAAATGGATCAGAACCAGGCTGGAGAGATGGCTCAGCAATTAAGAGCACTTGACTGCTCTTCCAGAGGTCCTGGGTTCAGTTCCCAGCAACCACATGGTGACTCATGACCACCTATAATGGGATCAGAATCTTTCTTCTGGTGTGCATGAAGACAGTACTCATATACATAAAATACATGAATAAATAAATCTTTAAAAAAAAAAGAAATGGATCAGACTCTACTGGTCTTTTATCTAGGATAAGCAGTCCGCCTTTAATAAAGATGGTAGTACTTTTCAAACTAGTCAGTATGATACTAACCTTCAGCACCAGAGTTTTCACATCCCACAAGATTGAGAAGGATGTCGTTATCTTTATCATCTTCCTCACAGCCCAGTAGCATCCAGCTCTCCACATTTTCATTCTCTGAAATGGTACTTTCTTCCTCCTCATTTGAACTGACCTCTATGATCATGACCTCTCGGATCACACTTGATCTCTCTTCAAGTTCAGGCTTCTCACTATCCCTCTTGTGTTTCTTAGCCAATGTATTAGAATGAGGAGAAGCAGGACTTTGGCTCTTTTCTTGTGCTTGGACTTTAATGTTTTTTCTTTTACATCTATAAATACTATCTTCATCAGATAATGTGATGGCCTCCGACGTATCTGATAACTGGATGACTTCACTATCTGAAAGGACGATTAAGTTCTTCTGGTTTGGTTGAATCCCTGCTATTTCAGAATTCTCATAGTTCTTTTCCTCATACCCTTCTTCCTTGTTGGCATTATGCAGACTCTGGGCATAATGAACTTGGCTGTAGAGCTGAAATTCCACCTCACTATCAACACTCAACTCACTAGATGAATCGTCACGATAAAGATCATCTTCATATGCTTCTATAGTCTCATAGCCACCAAACATTATGGAAAGTCAGTCGCCGTAATGCTGTAAGAGAGAAAGTCATACCAAAAGGTATTTAAAAGCTATGATCTTGTTTAGTTAGTTCCTATCACTCCAGTGCTGACTTTGAAGACCACTTTTTCCCAGCATATTAAAATGTTTTTATTTTTCCTACGACTATCATTTTTCCATGTTTATAAATCCTGTTATCATCCTCTAGAAGGGTGGTGTTCAACCTTCCTAATGCTGCAACCCTTTAATACAGTTCTTCGTGTTGTGGCAACCCCCAACCATTTCCTTGCTACTTCATAACTGTAATTTTGCTACTGTTATAAATCATATTATAAATATCTGATACGTGACCCCTTGAAAGGGTCGTTTTAGTCCCCAAAGGAATCACAATGCACAGGTTGAGAACCACTGTACTAGAATGACACTCAGACCTCTCAAGTTGGGTGGTGGTGGTGCATGTCTTTAATCCCAGCATTCGGGAGGCAGAGGCAGGCAGATCTCTGTGAGTTACAGGCCAGCCTGGTCTATACTGTGAGTTCTAGGACAGTCAAGGCTACAGAAAAAAAAATCCTGTCTCAAAAAACCAAAACAAGAAAGAAAAAAAAAGTTAAGACTCCTAAAAAGTCTCTCTCACTAGTCCATTCACCTTTTCATTCTTCTCTTTTTCTTTCTTGTTTAAAATGGTGTAAGTGATCCTCCTACCTGAGTGCTGGAATTAAAGTGCTCTATTAACTTTTCTTTCTTTTTCTTTTTTTCTGAGACAGGGCTTCTCTGTGTAGCCCTGGATGTCCTGGAACTCATTCTGAAGACCAGGTTGGCCACAAACTCAAGAGATCCACCTGTCTCTGACTCCTGAGTGTTGGGATTAATGACTTGTGTTACCACTACCTGGCAAAAATTTTTTACAAGGAAATAGGTAAATTTATTTATCACGCTGTAAGAGAACAAGAAGCATGGCAGAACAGAACCACCTGTCTTCACTCTATCCTTTAACTCTGTATTGCCTCTCTCCAGGTATAAATTCTCAAAAGGGTATTACTACAAGTATGACTAAACATACTAACCGTCACAACAGGGCGCCCTTTTCAGATCTACTACAAGTGTATTTATTCTCAACTTAAAAACAGATGAGTGTAACTCAACAGTAAACCACAAGCTTAGTATGTGAAATAACACTAGGTTTGAACCCCAATGTTGAAAGTACTATCACTACTAACAAAATGATAATATCAATCCCATAGACTTCAGATCTTTGGCCAAAAGAATGTATATAAAAAAACTTTGATAACATACATATTCCTGTATTGGCTGTAAAAATGCATTTGAAACACAGATTTTGTAAATATCTAAAATTGAGACAAAAAAAATCATAGCTTTGGGAATATGACTAAAAAAATTTCCTGCTGTGCATATATAAAATCCTGTGTATCTTTCAACTCTGCTTTAACAGGGCTTCTCACCAAAAGGAACTAAGTGCCCTACTTCAGAGGCTTCCACAGTATTTTATAAAACATTCACATTTCTAATTATTTATTCAATGTAAATGTCCCAGAAGTACAAATCACAAATCCCAGGAGGACAGGGACCTTGTGCTCTTTGTTAAACAATAGGACACAATAGCCAAGCAGAGCAGCTAGAATTTGGAGATGTTTATAAATGTTTGAAAGCATGAATTCTATCATTAAGTCCTTGTTCTTTAGCCTCACTAAAAAGTCTAACACATACCAAGAATATAGAAATTGTGACAGGATAATTCCTTAATTGTCTTTAACCATTCCAAAGCATCAGCCAACAATCTACATGGTAAATGGGCGGTGGTGGGGCATGACTTTTAAGCACTGGTGAGACAGAGGCAGGCAGATCTCCGAGAGTTCCAGGCCAGCCTGCTCCACAAAGCAAGTTCCAGGACAGCCAGGACTGTTACACCGAGAAACCCTGCCTGGAAAAACAACAAAACAAAATCTACACAGTAGATGTTTCAATTATCTACCAATAAAATGTTGATCAAAATAATAGCTCTGGGGAAAGTAGAACACACTTGTCTAAGAACCGGGAGCACCCTAGAAGAAACTAACATTGCCAACTTATTCTTCCTAGCACCTTTAGCTCCACAGATACAATTAAGAGAGAATGGCTGTTTTCATAGGTTTGAATCTCTGCCAGAACATCAGGTGTTATGTCTTCTTCGCTAAGAGAACTAGAAGACTCCAAGAATCTAAGAGGCAAAAAACGCACTACATTCAAGTTAGTTTGGGTGTTGTTTTCCAGAAATAAAAAACTCATTTTTGGTGTAATTCCAACACTTCCAGAAGGAAGCAAGAGAATAAGAAATTCAAGGTCATCCTCAGCTACAAAGCAAATTCTAAGGTAAGTTTGAGCTGTGAGACCCTATTTAGAAAAAAAAGAGAAAGAGAACAAAACAAAATTAACACTCTTTTTTTTTCTTTTAAAGGATACAGTATACTGTTCCCTCCTTGTAGTCTTTCAGGTTGCTATGCTGTTATTGTCACACAAGTTGAATGTGGCTGTCTGAATAATAATGCTTAAGACATTTATCGGTTTATATTGAAATGTTAGCCTCAGAGGAATTCAAATGAAAGATGAATTCTTTCCTTTTTATTTAATAGGTAAATTAATTCTAAAAGAAGTCAAAGGAATTATGCTTCCTTCAAAATCCTCAGTGGATCCATCCTGAGGATCCAGTGTGGACTTAAGATAAAACCTAATTCCAGGGCAGCACAGAAAAAAATTAAAGAGCTAAATTACAGAGTTACAAATTTGTACTACTCTTGGAGCCATCCCAAAGGAAAGGGATTAAAAATAGAGCCATAGGCACACCTGTGAATGTATGCCAAAAATAAACTACAGAGCCATAATAAAAACTGACTTCTTTGGGTCTAAGGATTTATCTCTTTCCATGAAATGTAGAAAAATGAATTTAACAATTTAGCCCCTATGGCTGTTAAGAGGATTTGGTACCTTCTGTACTTGAAAATTGTGTTCTGGCGTAACATGCTCTCTTCTATTATGTAGCTCTTGGGTGCCAGGGTGAAGGTTGGCCTCAAGCTGTTTTGGTTTTGCTACAACTTTAATTACAATCAATTCACTTAAATTTTTAAAGTCTACTCAGAGATGAGTATAATGTATATAGACATATATGCACACACATATCCCTTGATTTAGGCTTTCGAGCTTTTGTTCATTATTATTCCTACACACACTTAACTAGTAACACAGCTTGTTTATGACAAACATTTAAATCTAGAAGGTACCTGTTGGAATAGTTAACACAGCCCCTTTTATATACATATGAAGAAACAGATCCTAGGACATAATGAGACCTAACCAAGGCTGGACAGTTAAGAACACAGCTGGGATGATTCACATGTTCCTGATTCTAAGCCAAGCATCACTAAGATTTTAAAATAAACAAACTCAAATGAATATTGCTATATGTGCACTGGTCTAACACCTAAATTTATCTGACATACCCACTTACTGCCTTCAGGAATAACACTTGAAACAGACATTTTAATTAGGAGAAGTAGATATTTAAACTTACAAATGTACTAAGACCCTCCTAAACTGGCACTCAGAAAACTTTATCAAAGTTCTTTGTGTTGGTGGACAGGGACACAAAGTAATCCTAGCATTTGGGAGATGGAGGAAGAAAGGTCAGGATGTCAAGGCAAGTCTTGGCTATTTAATAAATTCCAAGTCAGCTTGGGCTACAAGAGATTCTGTCTCAACTCTCTACACCCCAATCCCAAAAAGTAAATAAACAAAAGACTTTATCAAAGTACTGTGACTACTGAAGACTGGCTATAGTTTAAAATCTGAAATATCAAAAGTGGGAATGAAGTTTATCTAAAGAAATAACATTAAGGGGCTGGAGAGATGGCTCAGTGGTTAAGAGCACTGACTACTCTTCCAGAGGACCCAGGTTCAATTCCCAGCACCCACATGGCAGCTCACAACTGTCTTTAACTCCTGTTCCAGGGGATCTGACAACTTTACACCAATGCACATAAAATAAAGTAAACCATAATAAATAAAAAAAATAACATTAAACCATTCACTGTAATAAAGAAAGGGGGTAGATTCAGTGACTGACTGAACTTCTTTAAGTTAAACAAAGGTTAAGTTTTCAGAATTTAAAGCCACTATTCCTCCTTAGAAGTTTATCTACTAAACCAGGCGATGGTGGCACACGCCTTTAATCCCAGCACTCGGGAGGCAGAGGCAGGTGGATCTCTGTGAGTTCGAGACCAGCCTGGTCTACAGAGCTAATTCCAGGGCAGGCTCCAAAGCCACAGAGAAACCCTGTCTCGAAAAACCAAAAAAAAAAAAAAAAAAAAAAAAAAGAAGAAGAAGAAGTTTATCTACTGGTCATTCTGGACAGTTTGCTCTCAATTTCCTTCCAAAGTATTTCTATCATCTCCGGTAGACTTAGATCCAGAATTTGGTTTTACTCATTTTGTAGTGCTGGGGATGGTATCCAGGATCATGGGCACACTAGGCCAGTGCTCCACCTGAAGCTGGGTACCCAACTTAGGTTGACAAGAATCTAAGTGTGCTACTGACAATGACAAAAGAAAGAAAATCAAGTCCAAGAGTTAAATTTTCTGCCCGTTTTTCAAATGTTACTACAACCTCCAATCAAAAGAGGTAAAAAAAAAAAAAAAACAAAAAACCCCAATACACTACATCAAAGAACAGCCACGTTTCCATAGAAGAAAAGCATGCTCAATTTACTTAGGTTTACATCCAACTACTCTTGGGACCCTATCTGGAAACAATGCCTTTCCCTATTAGCTGTTGTCCTTTTCCCATGCACTGGTAACCTTGTAGCTACCTTCAATTTTCACTTCCAATTCTCCCTCAGTTCATTCCCCATCCTCTGGACGCCCTGAATGGCAATACTAAACTGTCCTCAAAACATACCACTGTCTTAAATAGACACGGTTCGATTTAAGGTTCAACTGTTCAAAACGAAATCAAGAGGTTTTTAAAGGAGTCTAGTCATTAAACTAAGGATTTTAGACTTGGGAAAACCAGGCTCAGAGAAAACGGGCTAAAAGGGCTCTGAAATTTTTCTACATTCAACCTGAAATCACGGCACGACTCTGGCCTACAGGTATTTTGAGCGTCAGCACCTCATCAGTGACGGCTGGAACTCAGGCCTGCCAACTCCCCACCGTGGAGCTCCCAGTGTCAGGCAGCTCTTGCCTAAAGTTGCCTACAACTGTCTGCTGTTGGGGTGTGAGGGGTAAAGGATTATCTTAGGAAAGACACTCTGACTCTACGGGTTCTATAGAAGGAACGGGGCACAGCTCCCAGATTCTCTGTAGTCCACTCCTGAGGCGGCTACTTGACAGCACAAGCTTAAAGTGGCCCCGGACCGGACGCACCCATGAGCGCCAGGCCGCCACGCTTTTGGAGTGACCCGCTTCCCCAGGACAGGGGAACCACGGAAGCGGCGAGGGGAAAGCAGACAAGAAGAAGTGCCCGTCAAGGCCATCGCCGCCCTGCCTTTCCCGAGCCCGGGTCTCGGGTCAGGGAGACGCGAAAGCCCAGCTCGACCGCTGAGCCGCGTGGGGCAGCGCGCAGCTGAGAGGCCATTAGCCGCGCAGCCCCGCGCCACGAAGGAGCGGGAGGCGAGGGCCAGAGAGGGGCACACGTTAGTTCCGCAGCCCCGTGGGCGAGGCGGAGGGGGGGGCAGGGGGTCCCCGGTCGCGGACCGCTCGGGGTCCGTCACACACATACTCACTGCCGCGGCTGCGACCAGGAAGCACCAACCAGGAACCGAAACACTTAGAGGAACGGGGAGGGGCGAGGACAAATGAGGTAAGGAAGACGCGTCCGCGCGGACTCCAAAGGTGAGGAGGCACTTCCGGGGAAAACACAGCTCCGGGGAGCTGTCCTTCCGCCCAACCCGCGAGTCCTCCGAGCGCATGCGTAGCGGCTAGTACCCCTTTGTGTTCTCCGCCTGTAAACTTTAAGTTTGGTTCTGTTCCTTTTTCTTCATGCCCTCCTTAAAGTATCTCGGATGAAAAAAAAATATGGTTTATATTTTATCTTATTGAATTAACCTAAAGAGATGATACTTGCAGGGCAAAAGTGTAAATTCACTTTCGCAGGGCAGGAAAGAAAAACTACAATTCCCAAGACACCTTGGGCGGTCGACTGGGGCTGCCTCTTTTCTCGCGCTGGGTGACGCCCTGGTAAGTAGCACGTGGCGCAGAGCGGATCTGGAACATCTTCTGGGTTAGTAGAAGATTCAGGCTTGTAGGTGACTTCGGAGAGGGATCCTGGCAACGCAGCGTGGAAAAAGGTTTTTTTGAGAGTGTCTGGCTCTTGTCTCTGTCCACCCACCCCCGACTAGTGTGACAGGTGACCTCAGGGCTTTTCTCCACCCTTAGGTTGTAAGTTGCACAATGTGGTGCTTCCTCCTTTTTAACCCCTTATGAACCTTGAAGAACTGCAAAAGTCCAATCAATGCTGCTCTTGCTGGGTCCTACGAGACGGTGTTCACCGCTTCCAGCATTGGTTCCCCTGGTCACACCTTTAAAATGTGCTTGGATTCATTCTTCCTATACCGATGTGGTGGTAAGCTTGTGACCTTAGTAATCAGGAGGCAGGAAAATAAAGAGTTCTGGTTCATCCTTGACTACATAGAGCTTTGGAAGACAGCCTGAGCTGTCCCAATCAAAACGAAACAAACAAAACCCCACAAAAATAAAAATAAAAGCAGAAAATCCCTTCTTGCAACTTTACAAATATCCAGTTATTTAGGTACTGAGAACATCCCTGACAGATGAGTGACTAAGTCTTTTTGCCAACTTTTATTGAATATATTAGAAACCAGGTTGTCAGCCTTCTACATTATTAGAAAAATAAGCCTATTTTTACTTAAGCTGGGAAAAAAAATGGGGGGGAGAAGTTTACAGGAAAGAGTCCAGCTATTCTAGAACGTTTGGATAAAGTGGAAAATTTGAAAGGTCTTGTTACAGTATTAGGAATTTGACGGGGGAAATAATTAGAAAAAATGGCTAATGTTATGGTTAAGTGCTAGGAAGGAAAAGCACAAGACAGTATGGAAAGGCAAAATTGGGAGCTAAGGAAAGTGGCACAGAAGTGGGTCACATGTCTGGTCTGATCAGGGAATGGGTAAAGGTAAGGCTCTGTGTATGGCTTTTATCAAGCGCCATATTTACTCCTTTTGGTACATTGTTTACCATCTCTTTCATATTTCAGCAGCCATTGAGGTTGTGTTGTTTATTTGCTTGTTTGTTAGTTTTTAAGACAGTGTCCCACTACAATGCTCAGTCTAGCCTTGAACTCAGGTTCTGGGATTACAAGCCTGTGCCACCTAACACAGCTCTGACTTGTATTGTTATTTGTGTTTGGTTGTTTGAGACAGGGTCTCTCTCTGTTATATAGTCCTGGCTGTTCTGGAACTCTCTATGTAGACCAGACAGGCATTGAACTCAAAGATCTGTCTTCAGATTAAACAACTTGCTAACTGCCAAAAATACAGTGAATATGGGTTAATCTTAAGTATCAGCTTAATCCAGCTGAGAAGCATTGATGAATACACCTCTGGGTTCTCTGTGAGGGTATTTCTAGAGAGGGTTAAGGAAGGTGTGAATGGAAGGAGTCAGGACAGTGTTATGCCCAGACCCCATAGTCCCCCCAAAACCACCAAGGAGTCTACACTTGCATACAAAAGCAAAGAGCCTTTATTCAAGCTCAAGCTTGGACCTCCATCCTTCTGACATAGCACTGAGGTCAGCACCACGAGCCAGGTTGGGGTGGGGTTTTATCATACCACAAGTTGGGGTGAGGGTATTTCTAAGGTTCAGGATCCCTGGTTGTCTGACGTTTGTCTAGGGGTGTCTTGGTGAAATGGGGTGTGTGTGTGTGCTGGGCTAAGGGACATCAGGTGATCCTGTCTATAATGGTTGGAATGTTAGGTGTTTCCCCTCAGATGGTCTGTTCCTGGGTGGAATCGGTTGAACCTGTAGGACTGAGCCCTACAGACAGGACCTAAATGTGAGCTGTACCATCCAGGTAGAGTGGACACCCAGATAGAGAAAAAGGGAATAAAGAGAGATAGAAGCCTTGGTGCCCTGTGCTGCTCCTCCCACCTCCTTTTCTGGCCACCATGTTGTAAACTACATGACCACACCATCCCCATGATGGACTGAAACCATGAGCCAAAAGTCCTCCTTTAAATTGTTTCTCTTGAGAATGAAAAGCAAATTAATACTGAAAGGACCCTAAGCCTACTTTAGGGCCCGGGTCTGACCCCTGCTCCTGGGGTTACTTGAGGACAGTTTCTGGTCAGCCAGATAAAACATCTTGTTTGGTTTTTGTGCTCCCTCTGCCCCGCCTGGTGATTAGCTGCAGGGCATTGTTTACTCCATCTTGGGTGTGGCAATTTCCCACCTGCCCTGGGGGAATCCCTTGTGCAGCAGCTAGGTACATAAGCAGCTAGGTACAAAGTTGAATAAATGGCATTCGGTTGATCTCCTTTCGAATGACCCAGGTCTCTTGTGTGTTCTTTCAATCTCCAGGCCCTTACCCGGCTCGCGTACGGTACAGTGGCGCGCGAACTGTACCAAGAAGGTAACACAGAATTGGGTGTTACAATTGGAGGCTCCAGCGAGATGATCGGGAGTTACAATTAGAGGCACCGCTGGGATCACAGTCAGAGGCCCATCAGCGAGATCGGGAAGTAGGGGACCCCTGAGAGATCGCCCTCGGAAGGCTGGCCAGCAGGTAAGAAATTGATTGGTGAGGGTGAATTGATAATGGGTGCAAGTAATTCTGTTCCAGTGTTAAGGGGCCGGTTGACAGGCCAACTGTTAGTTCTTTTGGAGGAACAGGGCACCGGTATTAAAGTTGAGACAGCACAAGAGATCATTAAGACGGTTTTAGAGTTTAGTCCCTGGTTTCTACATGCAGGGGGATTTAATATTGCTGATTGGGAGCAGGTAAAGGCTGACCTCCAAAAAGCATTGAAAGAGCGAGGGCCAGAAGAATTTCCCATAGCAATATTTTCACTATGGTGCTTAGTGAGAGATGCTCTTCTCAGTGATGATGTAAAAGTAAAAGAGCAATTGGAGAATCTGAACAAAAGCTTTGAGGAGATTCAGGATGTAGAATCTGTGAGTTCTATTAAGAGTTTTGAGGAATGGGAAGTTAAGAGTATTAGAAGGGATATAGAAGAGGAAGAAGAAATTTTAGAAAAGGAGATTGCACTGATAAAAAAAGAAGTTAGAAAAAGAAGAAAGGAAGGGAACAGAGATGTCTCTACGAGACCTCCACCGCAAAATCCATTCCTTGCCACTTCAAATCCTTGTGCTGCTGCTTCTGTCCCTATAGACTTAGAGACAGAAATCCGAGAGATCCAAAATAGACTAAATAATCTGAGTACAGAAAGGCAAATTTATCCTGTTGTGGAAATTATTGATCCACAAGGACAGAGGATCAGGCAGCATAACCCACTGGCTTTTAAGGACATTAAGCAATTAAAAGAAGAAGTTACGGCCTATGGAACTCACGCCCCCTTCACTGTGGCTTTATTGGAATCCTTTGCGGAGCTCAACCTTACACCCAATGACTGGATGCAGCTTTGCAGGGCTTGTCTTTCCGGGGGAGATTATTTGTTATGGAGAGGCGAAATGCAGGAAAATTGTAAAAACACCGCACTGAATAATGCCACTGCGGGTTTCCCCCAGCATAACCTTGACATGTTAACTGGTACAGGACAGTATGCTGGCTTAGCGGCACAGATTGAATACGATCCTGCAATTTATGCTCAGATAGCTGCCGCGGCTGTTAAAGCTTGGAAAACTTTACCTAATCAAGGAGCAGAAGAACAGCTTTCTAAGATCCTTCAGGGACCTTCAGAACCTTATTCTGAGTTTATTGGCCGCCTGTTACAGGTGGGAAGTCGCATTTTTGGGGATGTGGACTCAGCTATGCCGGTCATAAAGCAATTGGCTTATGAAAATGCTAACATACTGTCAAGAGACTATACGCCCCCATAAAAATGGGAACTTAAATGACTTTATCCGGTTATGCAGGGACATTGACAGCACTCACGTGATGGGTCAGGTAATTGTTTCTGCCCTTAGGGAGGGTCAAGGTGGAGCTCGATCAAGAAACTGTTTTCAATGCGGAAGGTCAGGACACATCAAAAGGAATTGCCCTGCGGGTAAAGGGGCAGTCAATCAGCCCAGGGGAAATCTAGGTGTTTGCCCAAAAGGTCAAAAGGGGACTCATTGGGCCTATGACTGTTGTATTGAGGGGCTCGGGCTGTGTTCCCGGCGCCGGGCCCCTTGTGCCATCCGGCTCCCGGTGTGTACCCGAAATAATTACACGGAAACTGTATTCATTGAAATACTGCCTGGCCCATTAGCTCTAGCCTCTTATTGGCTAACTCTCACATATTTGTTTAACCCATTTCTAATAATCTGTGTGTCACCACGACTCGTGGCTTACCGGCATGAGTCTAACCAGTGTCCATCTTGTGCTGGAGAAGCATGGCGTCTGCTCCACTGCCTTCTCTCTCACAGCATTCCCTTCTATCTACTCCGCCCACCTAAGGGCTATCCTACCAAAAGGCCAAGGCAGTTTTCTTTATTTAACCAATGAGGGCAATATACAAACAGAAGACCCTCCTACACCATTTCCCCCTTTTCTGTTTAAACAAAAAAGAAGGCTTTAACTTTGACATAGTAACATTACATGTAACAAAACTTATCAAGCAGGAATTACAGTTACCATATTTAGATCTATTTTATCTTTTATCATAACAATGGAAAACCATCACTATAACTATCCATTCTTCAACTCCATCAAAGACTCCAGAAGGATAAGATATTACCTAAGTAAACAAGAAATAAGCAACTTCCAAACTCTAGAAATGACAGAGACATCTCGCTGCCTGGACAGTCACCCAAAGTTCCT
>PVIU01029692.1:0-17183 GCA_004026605.1 Ondatra zibethicus
CTATATCCTCGCGACGTATAGGTCTATTTAAATTGTTCACCTGGTCTTGATTTAATTTTGGTATATGATACTTATCTTAAAAAATGTCCATTTCTTTTACATTTTCCAATTTTGTAGCATACAGGCTTTTGTAGTAAGACCGAATGATTCTCTGAGTTTCCTCAGTGTCTGTTATGTCCCCCTTTTCATTTCTGATCTTGTTAATATGAATATTCTCTCTTCGCCTTTTGATTGGTTTGGATAAGGGTTTGTCAATCTTGTTGATTTTCTCAGAGAGCCAGCTCTTTGTTTCATTGATTTTTTTTTTTTGGATTGTTTTCTGTGTCTCTATTTTGTTGATTTCAGCCCTCACTTTATTTCCAGTCTTCTACTGCTCCTGGGTAAGTCTGCTTCTTTTTTTTCTAGAGCTTTCAGGTGTGCTGTTAAGTCTCCAATGTGAGCTTTCTCCATTTTCTTTATGTGGGCACTTAGTGCTCTGAACTTTCTTCTTAGCACTGCTTTCATAGTGTTCCATATGTTTGGGTATGTTGTGTCTTTGTTTTCGTTGAATTCAAGGAATACTTTAATTTCTTCCTTTATTTCATGAGTTTGTAGGTTTTCTGGGGGTAGAATTGTTGTTGAATTCTAGCTTCATTCCATGGTGATCCGATAAGATGCAGGTAGTTACTACAATTTTTTTGTATCTGTGGATGTTTGTTTTGTTACCGAGTTTGTGATCAATTTTTAAGAAGGTTCCATGAGATGCTGAGAAGAAGGAATATTCTTTCTATTTGGGTGGAATGTTCTATAGATGTCTGTTAAGTCCATTTGATTCGTTACATCTGTTACTTCTCTTATTTCTCTGTTAAGTTTCTGTCTGGTTGACCTGTCCATTGGTGAGAGAAAAGTGTTGAAATCTCCTACTATTAGTGTGTGGGGTTTGATGTATGCTTTGAGTTCTAGTAATGTATCTCTTACATATGTGGGTGCTTTTATATTAGGGTTGTAGATATTCAGGAATGAGACTTCATCCTGATGAATTGTTCCTATTATGAGTATAAAGTGTCCTTTTCCATCTCTTCTGATTGATTTTAGTTTGAAATCAATTTTCTTAGCTATTAGGACAGCCACACCCTCTTGTTTCTTAGGTCCATTTGATTGGAAAACCTTTTTCTAGTCCTTTACTCTGAGGTAGTTTCTGTCTTTGAGGTTGAGGTGTGTTTCTTGTAAACAGCAGAATGTTAGACCCTGTTTTTGTATCTATTCTCTTAACCTGTGCCTTTTTATAGGTGAGTTGAGTCCATTGATATTAGATGATGTTAATGACCAGTGGTTGTTAATTCTGGTTATTTATTTATTTATTTTGGTGGTAGTGTTTATGTGTTTCCCCTCTTTGAGTTGTGCTGGTGGAGGGTTGTCAGATGTTTGTGTTGTTGGCTTCCTTGGGTTGTGGTTTTGCTTCTAATATTTTCTGTAAGGCTGGGTTTGTGGATATGTATTGTTTAAATCTGTTTTTGTCCTGGAATATCTTGTTTTCTCCATCGATGGTGAAAGAATGCTTTGCTGGGTATAGTAGTCTGGGTTTTCATCCATGGTCTCTTAGTGTCTGCAGCACATCTATCCAAGACCTTCTGGCTTTCAAGGTTTCCATAGAGAAGTCAGGTGTAATTCTGATAGGTTTACCTTTATATGTTACTTGACCTTTTTCCTTTGCAGCTCTTAATATTCTTTCTTTATTCTGTATGTTTTATGTTTTGATTATTATATGGCGAGGGGATGTATTTTTTTGATCCAGTCTATTTGGTGTTCTGTATGCTTCTTGTACCTTCATAGGAATATCCTTCTTTAGGTTGGGAAAGTTTTCTTCTATAATTTTGTTGAATATATTTTCTGGGCCTTTGAGCTGTAATTCTTCTACTCCTTCTACCCCTATTATTCTTAGGTTTAGTCTTTTCATGGTGTCCCAGATTTCCTGGAGGTTTTGTGTTCAGAATTTGTTGGATTTGCTGTTTTCTTTGATCAATGAGTTTATTTCCTCTATAGTATCTTCAGTGCCTGAGATTCTTTCTTCTATCCCTTGTATTCTGTTGGTTATACTTGTCTCTGTAGTTTCTGTTCGTTTACCCAGATTTTCCATATCCAGCCATCTCTCGTTTTGTGTTTTATTCATGACCTCCATTTAGGTTTTCAAGTCTTGAACTGTTTCCTTTACCTGTTTGCTTTTTCTTGGTTTTCTTGGGTATCTTTGAGGGATTTATTAATTTCTTCTAACTTTTTGTTTGTCTTCTCTTCCATTTCTTTAAGGGTCTCCATCATTTTCCTAAGGTTATGTTTAAAGTCGATTTCTTCTACTTCTTCTGAATTAGGGTGTTCAAGTCTTCCTGTTGCATGTTCACTGGATTCTGGTGTTGTCATGTTGCTTTTCAGATTGTTGAAGGAATTCTTGCATTGGTGCCTGCCCATCTCTTCTTCAGATGTGGCCAGGAGAGTCTTGGCGTCTTGGTCCAATCTTTGCTGCGGCTGACTGTGTACTTGGGGGATTTTCTTGGTCTGCCCTCTCTTAGGACCCCTCAGCACTGGAGCTGGCTCTCAGATCCCCCTCTACCCTGAGGCAGGCTGTGCTGGTGGATCTTAGGACCCCGCAGATAGAGAGGAGTGCTTGGGGGCAAGATGGGATGGGGTAACTAGAGAAAGCCAGTAGCCGGGGATACACTCCGCTGAATGTCCAGAAACCTTTACAGAAATGGAGGGGGCCTATACTCCATTCCCGGGACCGTCCATCTGGGCGGGCATATACTTACCCTTCTGGATGGATCTCCTCAGTACAGGAGCCGGGGCACATGGATTTTGTTTTGTGTTAGCCAACTACTCCTGGACCTGAGGCCTTCACTAGAATGTGTTTGACATTCTTTTGGAGAGAATTGATTTTCCCTTTGCTAGCAGGTATCAGTTGCAAATAGCTTTTTGATTGGGGGTTGGAACTTGTGTCTACTTCCCTATCTCAGTGCTTGGACCCCTTTCTGACTTGATCCTGTGTAGGTATTGTGCATTCTGCCACAGTCTCTTTGAATTAATATGTACATCAGTCCTCTTGTGTCTGGAATACACTGTTTTCTTGGAGTCATCCATTACCTTAAGCTCTTACAATTTTTCTGTCTCCTCTTCTTCATAGTTCCCTAAGCTCTGAGGGGAGAAGTTTGATGGAGACATCCCATTTAGGACTGAGTACTCCAAAGTTTCTCATTCTCTGCACATGGCTCAGTTGTGGGTCTCTATGTTAATTCTCATCTACTGCAGGAAGAAACTTCTCTGATGTGGGTTGAACAAGGCACTGATCTATGATACAGCAGTATGTCATTAGGAATAATTTTCTCTATATTCCTTTAGCAGAGGTCATATTTTCATGCGTACATATAAATTGTATTTGGTTTATATTTACTTCCCTACTACCATCCTCTATCCTCCTTAATCTCTGCCACTGATCTGCTTTTCCTCACCAATATTACCTTTTCTGCATATATATGTATATATATGCATGTGTACATATGTATAAATACATACATATATACAGCTAAATATAGATTCTACATGAAAAATGCAGTATTTTTTCTTTATAATTCTCTCTTGTTCTACCTCTTCCTCTAGATTCCTTCTTTCCAGAAAAATAGTTTTCAATCTTTGGCATTACTCTCTTCCTCTTTTCTTTGTTTCCTTTTATTTTGAGACAGGATCTTGCTATGTAGCGTAGGCTGGTCTTGTAATCTTCCTCCTGCCCTCGGTCGCTGAATGCTGAAATTACGGTCTTCTGCCACTATGTTTACCTTGACTTTTTTGTTGTTGTTGTTGTTTTGAGTCAAGATTTCACTGTGTAGCCCTGGCTGTCCTGGAACTTGCTTTGTAATCCAGGCTGTCTTTGAAATCACAGAAATCTGTCTGCTCAGCCTCTCAAGTGCTAGGTTTAAAGGCATGTGCCGCCACTGCCCAGCAGACAATGTTTTACTTTATAACTCTGGATGCCCTGGATCTTGTTACATAGACCAGGCAGGCCTCAAACTCACAGAGATCTGCCTGCCTTTGCCTTCAAGGTATTGGGATTAAAGGTGTACACCTGCATGCCAGCGTATACGTCTATTCTTATGCCAATCTTATAGTGCCTCAATTTATCATAAGTTTTGAAACTGAATAGTTGAGGTCCTTCAATTTTTTTTGAGGTGTTTTCTATTTTAGGTCCTTCCTTTACATGTCAAGTTTTTAAAAATCATTTATTCTTTGACAGTATCATGTACATACACAATGTATTTGTTGGTTCTAAGAACAGTTGATCATTTATTTTTATAATTTTTTTTTTTAGTATTTTGAGACAGGATTTCTCTTTATAGCCTTGGCTGTCCTGGAACTTACTCTGTAGCCCAGGCTGACCTTGAACTTGCAGTGATTCGCCTGCCTCTGCCCCCTGAGTGCTAGGATTAAAGGCATGCACTGCCACTGCCCGGCAAATAATTTTTGAGAATTTATTCTTAATATGTTCCTCTAAACAAGACATGTACAATGGCCACTGCGGTTGTCATACCAACATGAATAGTGGTAATCTCACAAAGTCTAGGTGAAGAGCTACAGGCAAGGGAGAGTCAATCTTCTCCAGGAATAAGATACCTAATAGGTTATCCAATCACATCTGTTCAGCCCAAAATGTACAAACATGTGAACAACTGAGTAGGTTGTATTTATATGTATGTGATGTGTGTGTGTGTGTGTGTGTGTGTGTGTATACATATCTGTATGTTATTATTGCAACACATAAGTGACAAGAAGAGGTTATGAATTTGACAGGGAGTAGGGGGACAGGGGAGGAGCTGGAGAGGGTGGATGGATGTAGAAATGATGTAAATATAGTACTCATATATGTCACTTTTTTACAAAAATAAATGGTAGATTTTGATGATTATACTGCATAAACATTTAGGGGAAATTTGCCTTTTGGGGAGAGCCATGAGTAGGGGTTGAGGCCAGAGATTTGCATATGTTAAGCATGCATTTTACCATTGATCCATACTTTTAGCCCTACCATGATAATATCTGACATGACTTATTTTATGCTCATTTCCTTGTTTTTGTAGTACCAAGAGAGTAAAGAGCTTATCCAAGTCTCGGAGAGCCAAAATTGCAAAGAAGGCAGACAGTGCAAGGCTGGTAGCAGAACAAGTCATGGGAGATGAATTTGACTTGGATTCAGATGATGAGCTGCAGATTGATGAGAGACTGGGAAAGGAAAAGGCGAGCCTGATCATAAGATCAAGTATGTTTCTGTTCTTTTTCTTCCCTGCCCTGCCATGTCACATTTGTTTTAGGTTTGAGCTTGTTGGCTTTCTGATTTACCAGGCTCTAATGTGCCTCATCTCTCTGAATTGTTTGTTGGTGGTTATTACTTCAAAGAAAACTACACCCATCTATTTATTTATGGGGTTTTTGTTTTTGTTTTGAGACAGGGTTTCTCTGTTTAGCCCTGGCTGTCCTGGAACTTCCTGTAGATCAGGCTGGTCTTGAATTCAGAGATCTTCCTGCCTCTGTCTCCCAAGTGCTGGGATTAAAGGTGTATGCCACCACACCTAGCAAAAATTACATTCTTCTTTCATTTGAGTATTTGGCTCAGACACATCATAATCTTAGCCTCCTTCTAATATATTGCATTGTATTTTAGAATTTCCCCGGAAGTTGCCCCGAGCAAAGCCTTGCTCTGACCCCAACCGTATTCGTGAACCTGGAGAAGTTGAGTTTGACATTGAGGTAGGAGCATGTCCTGTATCTAGTCAAGGTACAAAGATAATTATACATTTAATTTTTGAAATATTTACAAAATAAAAGATTGCATGCAGGCTGGGGATATTCTTCACTGTAGCGCACTTGCTTAGCATGTGCAAAGCCCTGAGTTCAATTCCAGTATTACAAAAATTAAATTGCATGCTATTGTGACCAGCCAATAAATGGAGGATTATAATTTATTTAAATTTTTTAAAATCCTTTAATAAAGAAAAAAATAGTTAAGTATCACTTAACAAGAAGAGTATCTATCTGATTTGAAGTTTATGATGTGTTCTTTGATCCCTACATTGCTCACCTGTCAAATAGGAGTTAAAGTGCTTTTACAAATATGCTGTAAAGATTAAAATGAAAGGATAAATGTTCTGCATAATAAATGGTGTCCATTTAGGATGTTAAACGTTACACTGTCAACCTTGTATTGGACACTTACCAGACCTGCCCTGTACAATTGATGCAGTATGCTCTTTCCTTAACAGGAGGACTATACAACAGATGAGGACATGGTGGAAGGGGTTGACAGCAAGCTTGGGAATGGAAGTGGAGCTGGTGGAATTCTTGATCTACTTAAGGCCAGCAGGCAGGTGGGGGGACCTGACTATGCTGCCCTCACGTGAGTAATCTCCATTTTCCAGGCTATCAAAGAGTACCACCCAAACGGCTAGGGCATTTATTGAGCATTTTTGTTTGCTTTGGGTTTTTGAGACAGGGTCTCTTTATTTAGCCTAGGCTGGTCTGGAACTCCCAGTCCTTCTGCCTTTCCTCCACGTGAGTTCTGGTATTACAGGGATATATCACCATGCCCAACTTACTGAACCAAGTAAATAGACAATTAACACAAGCATTTATCCTGAAAGAATAATATGGATGCAAAAACTATCCTGGTAATCTTCAGATCTGGCAGTGACAGGATATGTAGATTTGAAGAAAAATCAATTTTAAGTACATTGAAAATGGGCCAGGGAGAGTCATAGAAAGAGAATTGTTAATAAAAAGGAAATAATGTAGCATATATGAAAAATAGATTCTATCTACCCTCATTGCTTGTCTTTAGAGAGACTTGAAGCAAAACTAGCTTTTCATGAAAATAGTTTTTAATATTATCTTCATTCTTAACCATGGATGGTTCTTGCCTTTACCTTGATTGCCATAATGGTTCTTCCTCCCTGAGTGTTCTTACAACCGGTTTCTTCTGACTAGAATAACTTCCCCAGTGTTTCTCCTCTGTCCTTTACAGTGAGGCCCCAGCCTCCCCCAGCACTCAAGAGGCCATCCAGGGCATGTTGTGTATGGCCAACCTGCAGTCCTCATCATCCTCACCAGCTACCTCCAGCCTGCAGGCTTGGTGGACCGGGGGGCAAGACCGAAGCAGTGGGAGCTCCAGCAGTGGGCTGGGCACTGCGTCTAACAGTCCTGCTTCCCAGCGTACCCCAGGGAAGCGGCCCATCAAGAGGCCAGCATACTGGAGAAACGAAAGCGAGGAGGAAGAGAATGCCAGTCTCGATGAGCAAGACAGCTTGGGAGCATGCTTCAAGGATGCTGAGTATAGTAAGAATGTGTTAGCATATGGGGCTAGATTGAAAGAGTTCCCTTTAGCTTAGTCTCAGTCCTAACTCTAAGACAGCCTGTAGTGAACACAAACCTTACCTTAAGTTAGATGTGACCTTTTTCTGAGCCATGTTTTCTTGTTGTGTAAAATGGGGATTAGGTTGTAAGAATTAGAAATTATACTTACTCTGCACACTAGGCCCTTGGTGGCTTAATCATGGGAAGTCCTCAGATATAGTATAGTTAGTTCTCTTATATTTAGCTGTCATCTGATTTTGGTACTATTCATCTTTCACTCTAGTTAACTCTTTTCCTCTCTTCCTTATTTGACTGTCACCATCTGTATTGTTAATGTTCTATGTTAACCAGTTCATTTTTTTGTGAAGGTATATACCATCAGTTCTCTATAGCTGAGCATTTCACATCCATGGTTTCATCTATAAATCAAAAATACGTGGAAAAAATTACATCTATACTGAACATGTACAGACTCTTTTCTTTCCATTTTCTTCTAACTTGTATAATTATTTACATTGGAAGTATACATGATGAAGAGCATAGAACATATGCAAATACCATACCATTTTATATAAGGAACTTACACACACTTGGGTTTGGGTTGGTGGGGGAGGGCATTCTGGAATCAGTTCCCTTCAAGTATTGATGGAAAACTAAAATGGCCTTTATTAAACTTTGCATATTTAAGAAACAAGTCCTAAAATGATGAGTCATTAAAAGGATGATTTTTTTTTTGGAGTAATGTAATAAATAAAGTACTGGTTTATATAGTGTAGATAACAATAGTATGGGTTTTTCTTTTATTATTTTAAAAATTATATAGAAATTATATAGATATAATTAATTTTCTTTGAGACTAAAAAACTAGAGAAAAACAAAATTCCTTAGGCCTGATACTCTCCTTTCTGAGCCCAGTTTCCTTTTGTTTTGTTCATATAACTTACATGTAGATATATGTAGACAGAGTATTTGTTTAATGTGTGTGGCTCTACAGTTTGGCTACCTTTCTTTTTTTATTTTTATGTACATTGGTGTTTTGCCTGCAGGTATGTCTGTATGTGAGGGCATCAAATCCCCTGGAACAGGAGTTACAGATAGCTGTGAGCTGCCATGTGGGCGCTGGGGATTGAACTTGGGTTCTCTGGAAGAGCAGCCAATGCTCTTAACCACTAAACCATCTCTCCAGCCCCAGTTTGGCTATCTTTCAACATCAGTACATGGAGATCTACTTCATCAATTCATAGAGGCTTGCTTGCTGCAAACTATTCTGTAGCATTATGTGTTTAATCAAGTCCTTATTTGATTGACATTTTAAGTTTTCTTAAGGATTTTTATTACATAGAAAATCCTTACAATGATCTTTTATGTCCATTTACCAATAAATGTCATCTCTCTAAGATAGTAAAACTTGTTGGATTAAAGATTGTATATGAGATACATATTGATAGTGTCAAACAATGCTTCAAAAGGATCAGCTTACAGTGTATGAGAAATATCTTTTCCTATACAGTATTATCAGTGTGGATATTATCAACCATTTCAATTCTGTTGATAAAGGTAGTGTTTCTGTTTGATTCTTTGTTTTATATATTTGCTGACCCTATTTGTTAATTTTCTATAAGCAATCTTTATTTTTTCAACTATTTTTCTTTTCAATTTTATTCTTATTGATTTGTAGATGTTCTTTTCTCATTGTTTTATTATTGTTTCCTTATTTTGTTTTTGTTGTACTGAGGATTGAACTCAGTACCTTTTGTGTACTGGCAAGCACACTACAACTGAACTATATTCCCAGTCCTTGTAGGGTGTTTGTAGGATGTTTGTTAGGTTACTTTTCATATATTCTGAGTATGCTAATTTTTCTTCATTTTTTTGTTAAATTGGAGCATTAGGTATTTTTCTTCTGTCTGTGCAGCCTTCATGTAGTTGAGTTCTACTGGAGAGAAGACAGAAGAGTAGAGGCAAGAAGTGGAGAGAATCTTTTTCCAGTCTTGGTTACTGTAGTTTCAGACTCCTGTCTCCTTGCCTCATTTTTTTCTGGTCTGCTCTTTTCTGTGCATCATAGTATCATAGTCAAGTGACCTCCTTATAGGAAGATTACAGTATTGTTCTCTTATTTTTGAGGAAGGTTTCATTAGTTAGCCCAGGGTAGCATCAGACTTGTGATTCTCCTGCCTCAGATTCCTGATTGTTGAAATTGCAGTGTATGGCACCATGCCAACTGTTTTTTTTTTTTAAGTGTTAAAACTTTGGAAAATGGAGCTGGATATTGTGGCTTATACCTATAATTCCAGCACTTGGGAGATAGAGGCAGAGGGTAAGGATAACTTCTATCATGGCAATGCTAGCTTTAGCTACATAGTAAGTTTGAGGTAAGCCTGAACTACATGAGACTGTCTTAAAATTTTTTCTTTATGGTCTGGATACAAGTCCTTTATGAGAATTTAACTTGTGAATACCTACCTCCCTAACTATAATTTGTCTTTTATTTTCTTAACTCTTTCATAAACAAAACTGTAATTTTCTGTAAAAGTTATATTATTTTTATTTTCAATGGATTTTGATTTCTGTGTCTCAATTCAACCACTATATAAATCTAGTCAATGACAGTTTTATTCTGTTTTAAGTTATTACATGCTTCATTCTTTTGAGTAAATTTTTACTTACATTATGATATTAGGTTATGGTTTGCTTAATTTTTTGAATTATGGATGTACAATTATATCAACACCATTTATTTTAAAGTTGGTCTTTTCCTCCTGAATTCTTTCTATACTTTAGAACAGATAACATTTACTTAATTTGTTTTGTGAATGTGTATGAATATATGAGGGGACAGCATGGCACTGCACATGTGTTGAGGCCAGAAGGTAGCTTGGGGAAGTCAGTTCTCCTTCCACCATGTGAATTATAGAGACTGAATTCATGTCATCATTCTTGGCAGCAAGTGCCTTTTCTCACTAATTTCTCTCTACCTTAGGTTTTGAGACAAGGTCTCTCAATGAACATATAGGTAAAGAATTTGACTAGATTGGGTTGACCAACAAGACCCAAAGGTCTTTGTGTCATTGCCTCTCCAGGACTGGGATTACAGACACATGTCATTGTGCCTGGCTGGGTTTTTGTTGAGCAAGGAGTTTAACTCAATTCTTATGCTTGCATAGCAAGTACTTTACAACTAGGCCATCTTTCTTGCTTTCTGGTCATCTCATTTACTACCTAAGCCTAGAGCCATAGTTATAAGGTTTTTTTTTTTTAATCACTTAGGGACTATGATGGCTTTACCAGTTTACATTCCTAACAGCATTGAATAAGTGTTATTTTTCCCCACATCTCCACCAGCATTTGTGATTATTTTGTTTGTTTCTTTGTTCTTCGAGACAGGATTTCCTTATGTAGCCCTTGATGTTCTGGAACTTACACTAGGCTGGCCTCGAACTCTCAGGGATTTACCTGTCTCTGCCAAATGCTGGAATTAAAGGCAGGCACCACCGCCACCTGGCCTAAGTTTTGTTTTGTTTTTATTTTAAATATTTCTTTCATGTGATGTGGATGGGTATTTTGCCTGTGTATATGTCTATTCACCATGTATGTGTGCATGGTGCCTACAGAAGTCAGAAGAGTGCATTGGATCCCCTGGAACAGATGGTTGTGAGCTGCCATGTGGGTACTGGGAAATCGAACTCAGATCCTTTGGAAGAACAGCCAGTACTCTTAATCCTTGAGCCATCTCTCCATTGGAAGAGCAGTTTTAATTTGCATTTGTCTAATGGCTAAAGATGTTTAACATTTTAAAGTTTTCAGCCATTTACATTTCATCTTTTAATTGAGTTGTTTGTTTTCATGTTTAATTTTTGTTTTTATATGTTCTAAATACTAACCCTCTGTTAGATGCTGTGTTAATTACTTTTCTATTGCTGTGATAAAACACCATGACCAACGCAAATTACAAAGAGAATGTTTAATTGGGCTTAGATTCCCAAGGGGTTAGTGTCCTTGATGGTGGAGCATCAAGGAACGGCTGGGAACCCACATCTAAAACTGCAAGCAGGAGGCAGAGAGTGCACTAGGCATGGCATGAATCTGTTGAAACCTCAAAGCCCACCCCCATGATACACCTCCCCTAACAAAGCCACACTTCCTAATCTTTCCCAACAATCTACCAGTTGGGGAATAGTCAAACGTGTAAATATAGGACATTCTCATTCAAACTGCCACAGACATAACTCTGATAAGATTTCTTCCCATTCTGTAGGCTGCCTCTTCACTTGATTGTATACTTTGCTGTTCAAAAAGTTTAGTTTCATGAGGTCCCACTTACTAATTTTTGGTCTTAATGGTTGTGCTATCATGGTCTTGTTCACAAAGTCCTTTCCTATATCAGTGAGTTCATACTCCCTACTATACTCTGTCGTTGTCAAGGTATCAGGTCTTATGTTAAGGTTGTGGGTCCATTTGGAGTTGACTTTTGTTCAGGGTGAAAGATGAAAATCAAATTTCATTCTTCTACATGTAGCTGTCTAGTTGGACCAGCTAGCTTTTCTGAGTACTATTGGATTCTTTGTCAGAATTCAGGTTTGTTTATGAGTTCAAAATTATATTCTATTGATCAACAAATCTGTTTTTCATGTCAGTACCATGCTATTTTCATTGCTATAGCTCTGCAACATGATTTGATATCTGAGATGGTAATATCTCTAGCAGTTTTGCTATTGTTATTCAGGACTTTTTGGCTATCCTGGGACTTTTGTTTCCTTAAAAAATTTAAGATTGTTTTTTTCAATTTTTGTGAAGAATTGTATTGGAATTTGGATGAGGATTTTGTTGAATCAGTAGCTTGCATTTTTTTAAAAAAATTATTTATTTATATTTTTTTTAGGGACAAGTACTCTTTCTGCACATGCCTGCAGGCCGGAAGAGGGCTTCAGACAATATTATAGATGGTTGTGAGCCACCCTGTAGTTGCTGGGAATTGAACTCGGAACCTCTGGAAGAGCAACCAGTGCTCTTAACCTCTGAGCCATCTCTCCAGCCCTCCACCCCCAGCTTGCTTTTTGACAGGATGACCGTTTGCACAATTTTCTGCCAATCCATGAATGTGGGAAACATTTGCATCTTCTGGTGTCCTTTTCAGTTTTTCTTTTCAGTGTCTTAACGTTTTCATTGTACAAGATTTCATTTCTTTAGTTGATTTGTTTCAGGCTGTTTTTTGAGGCAATTGTGAGAAGTACTATTTTCTCTGAATCCTTTCTCAGTATGTTTGTCATATGTATATAGGAAGACTACCAATTTTTATGTTAATTTTATGTCTTGCTACTTTGCTGAACGTATTTATCAGCTGTAGGGGGTTTCTGGTGGCATCTTTAAGGTCTTTAACATGTAGAACCATATCATCTGAAAATAAATATACCTTGACTTCTTTCCAATTTATTTTTTTATTAATTAATTTATTTTTTTAACGATCTTTTCTCATTTTATATACCTATGTCAGTCCCACTCCCTCCCCTCCTCCACCTTCCCCCATCCTCCCATGGGGAGTCAACAAAGTCTGACATATCACATTGAGGCAGAACCAAGGCCCTCCTCTCTATAATTTAGGCTAAGCAAGGTATCCCTCCAAAAAGAATGGGCTTCAAAAAGCCAGTTCAAGCAGAAGGGATAAATTCTGATCCCATTGCCAGTGGCCACAAAGACTGCCCCAACCACACATCTGTTACCTACATTCAGAGGGCCTAGTTTGGTCCTATGCAGGTTCCCCTGCTGTCAGTCCAGAGTCATTGATTTCCCATTACCTCAGGTCAGTTGTTCTTATGGGTATCCCCAATGTGGTCTTGACCTCTTTGCTCATATTATCACTTCTCCCTCTCTTGGACTGGTCTCCGGAAGCTTGGCCCAGTGCTTAGCTGTGGGTCTCTGCATCTACTTCCATCAGTTGCTAGATGAAGGTTCGTTGATGACAATCAAGGTAGTAATCAATCTGACTACAGGGCAAGGCTAATTCAGGGACCTTCACCACTATTGCTTAGAGTCTTACCTGGGGTCATCCTTGTAGATTCCTGGGAATTTCCTGCCAGGTTTTTCATTAGCCCCATAATGGCTCCCACAATCAAGATATCTCTTTCCTTGCTCTCCCTCTCTGTCTTTCCCCCATCTCAACCATCCCGTTCCCTCATGTTCTCCTTCTCCTTCCCCTTCTGCCCCCCTACACTCCCAATTTTCTCAGATCTTTTCTATTTCCCCTTCCACAGGGGATTCTTATATGTCTCAGATTCTCCTTGTTCCCCAGCTTCTGGAAGCTGGGGTCATGGAGTATAGGCTAGTTATCTACTTAGCCTATAGGTTATAGGCTAATATCCACTTAGGAGTGAGTGAGGACATACCGTGTTTGTCTTTCTGGGTCTGGGTTACCTCACTCAGAATGGTTGTTTCTAGTGTCATACATTTGCATGCAAATTTCAAGATAATGTTTTTTACCACTGAGTAGAACTCCATTGTGTAAATGTACCACATTTTCTTTATCCATTCTTTGGTTGAGGGGTATCTAGGTTGTTACAGGTTCTGGCTATTATGAATAATGCTGCTATGAATATAGATGTGCAAATGTCATTGTTGTATGGGCCTGCATCCTTTGGATATATGCCCAAAAGTGGTATTGCTGGGTCTTTGAGGTAGATTGATTCCAAACTTTCTGAGAAACCACCATACTGATTTCCAAAGTGTCTGTACAAGTTTGCACTCCTACCAACAGTGGAGGAGTGTTCCTCTTTCTCCACATCCTCTACAGCATAAGCTATCCTCAGTCTTTTTTATCTTAGCCATTCTGACTGGTATAGAGTCATTTTGATTTGCATTTTCCTCATGGCTAAGGATGTTAAGCAATTGCATAAGTGTCTTTTGGCCATTTGAGATTCTTCTGTTGAGAATTCTCTGTTTAGATCTGTACCTCATTTTTAATTAAATTATTTGGTATTTTGATGTCTAGTTTCTTGAGTTCTTTATATATATTGGAGATCAGCCCTCTGTCTGATGTGGGGTTAGTGAAGATCTTTTCCTTTCTCTAGGCTGCCATTTTGTCTCAGTGACTGTGTTCTTTGCCTTACAAAAGCTTCTCAGTTTCAGGGGGTCCCATTTATTAATTGTTGCTCTCAGTGTCTGTGCTACTGGTGTTATATTTAGGAAGAGGTCTCCTGTGCCCATTTGTTAAAGGCTACTTCCCACTTTCTCTTCAGTGAGATTCAGTGTGGCTGGATTTATGTTGAGGTCTTTGATCCATTTGGACTTGAGTTTTGTGCATGGGGATAGATAGTAATCTATTTGCATTCTTCTACATGTTGACATCCACTTATGCCAGCACCATTTGTTGAAAATGCTTTCTTTTTTCCATTGTATAATTATAGCTTCTATGTCAAATCAGGTGTTCATATGTGTGTGGCTTAATATCAGGATCTTTGGTAGATTCCATTGGTCCACCTGTTTGTTTTTATGCCAATACCAAGCAGTTTTCATTACTATAACTATTTTAGAGCATGAAATCAGGTTTGATGATGCCTCCATTGGTTCCTTTCTAGTATAGAGTTGTTTGGCTCTCTGGGTTTTTTTTTTTTTGTTGTTGTTTTTTTCATATGAAGTTGAGTATTTTTCTTTCTAGGTCTATAAAGAATTGTGTTGGGATTTTGATGGGGATTGCTTTCGTAAAATTTTATTATGTTGATCCTACCTATCCAAGAGCATGGGAGATCTGTAGTAGGGGGCCGCTTGTTTGTTCCCGGCTGCTCAGCCCTGAAATAACCACACAGAAACTGTATTAATTAAATCACTGTTTGGCCCATTCACTTTAGCTTCTTATTGGCTAACTCACCAATTAACTTACATCTTAATTTAACCCATTTCTATTAATCTGTGTATCGCCATGTTGCTGTGGCTTACAAGCAAGTTTCTATCCTGCCTCTGTTCCCAAAGGTGGCTACATGGTGTCCTGACTCTGCCTTCTTTCTCCCAGCATTCAGTTTAGTTTGCCCCACCTGGCTCTACTCTATCCTATCATAGGCCAAGACAGATTCTTCATTCATTAACCAATCGTATTCACAGCATACAGAGGGGAATCCCACATTAGAGATCTTTCCATTTCTGATATCTTCTTCAATGTCTTTCTTCAAAGACTTAAAGTTCATTTCATATAGGTCTTTCACTTCTTTGGTTAGCGCTACCCCAAGATATTTTATGTTATTTATGGCTATTGTGAAAGGTGATGTTTCTCTGATTTCTTTCTCAGCCCTTTTGTCATTTGTGTATAGTAGGGCTACTGATTTTTGAGTTGATCTTTATTTCTTCCTTTTCCCAGTGGTGGTTCAGTTGAGTGTTATTCAGTTTCCATGAGATTGTAGACTTTCTGTATTTTGCAGTTTCCATGAGATTGTAGACTTTCTGTATTTTGTATTGTTGAGTTCTAACTTTAAGCCATGGTGGTCTGATAAGATACAGGGAGTTATTCCAATTTTTTTTTTGCATCTTTTGCGGTTTGCTTTGTGACAAAGTATGTGGTCAATTTTTGAGAAGGTTCCATGAGGTGCTGAGAAGAAGGTATATTCTTTTATGTTTGGATGGAATGTTCTATAGATGTCTGTTAATTCCATTTGAGTCATGACATCTGTAAGTTCTCTTATTTCTCTCAAGTTTTTGTCTAGCAGACCGGTCCATTGTTGAAGTCTCCCACTATTAGTGTATGGGGTTTGATGTGAGATTTAAGTTTTAATAATGCCTCTTTTACATATGTGGTTGCTCTTGTATTTGGGGCATAGATGTTCAGAATTGAGATCTCCTCTTGATGGATTTTTCCTGTGATGAATATGAAATGTCTTTCTTCATCTCTTTTGATTAATTTATTTGAAGTCTACTTTGTTAGATATTAGGATAGCTACATCAGCTTGCTTCTTAGGTCCATTTGATTGGAAATTCTTTTTCCCAGCCCTTTTCTCTGAGGTAATTAACGTCTGTCTTTGAGGTTGACGTGTGTTTCTTTAATACAATAGAAGAATGGATCCTATTTTCCTATCCATTCTGTTAGCTTATGCCTTTTTATAGGTGAATTAAGTCCATTGATATTAAGAGCTATTAATGACCAGTTGTTACTTTTTGGTTAGTGGTGTTTGTGTGTTTCCCTTCTTTTGGGTTTGCTGGTGTGAGGTTATCTATTGCTTGTGTTTTCGTGGATACAGCTAACTTTCTTGGGTTGGAGTTTTCCTTCTAATACTTTCAGTAAGGCTAGATTTGTGGATAGATATTGTTTAAATCTGGTTTTGTCATAGAATATCTTGTTTTTTCTGTCTATGGTGATTAAAAGCTTTGCTTGGTATAGTAGTCTGGGCTTGCATCCGGGATCTCTTAGAGTCTGCAACACACCTATCCAGGACCTTCTGGCTTTCAGAGTTTTTATTGAGAAATCAGGTGTAATTCTGATGGGTCTGTCTTTATGTTACTTGGCCTTTTTCTTTTGCAGCTCTTAATATTCTTTCTTTATTCTGTATGTTGAGTGTTTAGATTATTATATGGCGAGGGGACTTTTTTGGGGGGGTCCAATCTATTTGGTGTTTTGTAAGCTTCTTGTACCTTCATAGGCATATCCTTCTTTAGGTTGGGGAAAAACTTCTTCTATGATTTTGTTGAATATATTTTTGTGCCTTTGAAATGGAGTTCTTCTATCCCTGTTATTCTTAGGTTTGGTCTTTTCATGGTGTACCAGATTTTTAAACTCAGTCAAGCTACTTTCTTCACCACACTGCACTTTTTGTATCTTTATGCACTTCCTGGGTAGGAGTAACCAA
>PVIU01029693.1:0-17180 GCA_004026605.1 Ondatra zibethicus
TGTGTGTGTGTGTGGTGGAGATATGGAACAGCAGTTAAAATCAACCACTGCTTGCTTTGGTTGGCTTTGTTAACAACACAAGCTAAGGTTATGTTGGAAGAAGAGTCTCAATTGAGGAATGTCTCCATCAGGTTGCCTGTAAGAAAATCTGTGCATTTGCTAATTGATGACGGATGGCACAGGCAGCAGTGCCACCTCTAGGCAGCTGGTCCTGAGCTGTATAAGAAAGCAGGTTGGCTAATCCATGAGGAGCAAGGCAGTGCTTCTGTTTCAGTTCCTGCCCTGGCTTCCCATGGGGATGGAGTGTGCTCTTAGACTTGTAAGCTGAAGCAAGCACTTTCTGCCCCAAGTTGGTTTCGGTCATGGCGGGTTTTTTTTTTGGGTGGGGGGGGTGTTTGGTTTTTATCACAGTAAAAGAAACCACAACTAAACTGCTCTTGCAGAGGATACAGGTTCAGTCTCTCCAGTACCCACACCTAGCAGCTCACAACTGTCTGGAATTCCAGTTCCAGGGCATCCAAGACCTACTCCTGGCTTCTGTGGGCATCTGGATGCAGAGTACACCATAAACTCACACATACAAATAACAAATAAATAACAAATAGTAAATAGATATACATCGTGCCAATCAGGTGCTGTGTTAATAACACCCACCTAAAGAAAGTGCTGGACTCTCCGGTCTGTACACTGTTGTATCAGATTCTACCGTTATCCATTTTCCAGGGGGTACAAAACACTCTGTAATAGACAGAAGGTTTTTCTCTTTCCTTCTTTCTACTAGAGTAAGCCCAACAAATGTTTTTCAAGGAGAGGTGTGCTTTCTGACATGGACCGTATCTGCTAGATATTCAAAATACACATCTCTCTGGGGAGATTCATTACAGTTCAAATTATACATGTCTGTTAAAGCAGGGATCAATTCCACCTTCCACATATTTGTTATTGCTGCTTTCTGAAACTTCCTTCCAGCCCCAAAGAGGTCTTAATCCCTGTCAAATGTTATTACGTTACTAACTTTTATATAGTCTTGAAGGGGATTGTTTATTCAGTTTCAGGGCTCCTGGTTGCTGCCAAATATTATTTCATTTCAGCACAGATGTAAAGGGTCCAATGACTGGGATTACTTCACAGCCCTGACACTGTGGAGAGATGGATACCAGTTTAATTATGGACAGCTGAAAATGATCTGGGAGTCACCTGCTCTGGATATTTACCATCATTATGAACTTCTCACCAGACTGTGGCCCGAACACTCTCATAACATCCCATTTGTGTCGGGCAGCCATTCTGATCTATGCAGAACCTGCCTTGTCTGTCACCTCTGAATTTATGGATAGACAATTTAATATTGCTTGATTATTTTCCTTTCCTCCTCTTGGAGCGAGAAAATGTGTTTCAGTCATTCGTGCGTCTTTCCCTTCCCTCCTTTCTTTCCCCATCTCTGTTGCTCACTCCCGCTGCTGCCTTTACCCTCCCAGCTGCTTTTCCAATTATGCCTCATTGGAAATTATTCATTACTTAAAGAATGTGGCCTGGTTAGTCTGGACGCATGAAGGAACCAGCAATGCAAAGACCGAAATGCACTCAGCACGTCAGGCTAGACGCATGAGGAACCAGCAGCGCAAAGACCAAAATGCAGTCAGCACTCAATGAATTTAGTGGGAATGAAGAAAGAGAGCAGATGGGTTCCGGGAAAGCTCGGGAGCAGAAGATACTTGCCAGAGACTGTCTCTATCTTACCTTAGAGACGCCATCAAGAAAAGTCGGATTTCTACTTCTAAGGCCCTTTATCCACTGCTCCGTCGCTACATCTATTCCTCCGCATTCTATTTCTATTTCTGCCTTTCTCAAAATGGACCTTGATTTTTTTCCCCTCAGTGGGGTTAGACAAAGGGTTAAATAAACTGAGCACTCAGACTCTAGTCAGCTGATAATGAGCCTCTCCCATCCAGCCACTCCCTAGTCCTCTTCTCTCCTGAAAGCCATTCAGGAGTCCCCATCCCATACTCCATATTTAGATACCCCAAGAGCTAACTTCAGCTAACAGTTATGATGAATGTACACTCCCCACACTTAGTCTTTATAGGTGTTCATTTAAATCTCAGTGTTGACATGAGAACAGCACTACTCAATTCTCTTTCCATAGATCTGTCTCAATAGGGAGCAATCCACAGCCCCCACCCCCAGACACCATTTTGACAGTGTCTGGAGACATTGACTGCCACAGTTAGGTAGAAGCCATGGGCGCAAGAAGCATCCTATAGTTCACAGGAAAACCTTCCACAACAAGGGCTACTGGTTCAAAACATCGATAGTGCCACTGATGAGAAGCTTGGAGATCAATTTTCTTTAAAACTCTGAAGCTTGAAGGGGTTAAATAACTTGTTCAAAGCTACCTGGGAAGACTGTGGAGTCCTAACTTGTGCCTTTGAGTCACACTGCAGGTGAATAGTGAACCCTTTTATATGAACACACCTCAGTGTTAAGTGGTCCTTTTCAACTGTGTGCTGGGTACCTGCTCCAGCATCCTTTTCATCAAGTATATAGAATTGAGCCTGCGGAGAACAACATTTGTCTCTGAACACTGACATTTTGTGCACATAGATACACACAGTGGGGCAAATAATTCCACTAATTTTTAAATGCTATTAAATAACAAGTATAACATAAGGTCATATTACATAAGTAAATAGTCACACTGCCCCAATACTCTTTGAAGTAAGAAATAGAGTTGCAGTGTACAATAAAAATAAAAGACTCCAAAACACAGTTTTAAATTTAAATTAAATTTTAAACTTTTTCCCACTTTTTACATCAAAAACCTACCCTGACCAAAACACATGGCTACTTATGTGCTAATTTTAGCCCATTAAAAAAAATAATAAATTTCAATACATTTGACTCCTAGCAATATTCAACTAATCATTAGACACCATAAACAGAAGCCATATCTTACAGTACAGATAAAGAAAATTTCAAGTATTATGCCCACTTCCAAATAAAACTATCACTATCAATATAGACAAAGATATAAAGACGAAGAATGTCCTGTGTTAGTGATGATAGGCAACAGACCCACTCATGACAAAAATGCTACTAATAAGAATATATGGACACCTAATATGAAAAAAATAGCCTGCATGTGTACCTAATTAAATGACCAAACACACGTACAAGAGAAGACTACTGTCTATTAAAAAGTATACACACATGAGCAAAACATGTCAGTAGAGCAAATTGTTCCAGACATTTTTACATAAAAACACAGGCCACAGATCATTTGCTCATATAAATAGCATGGTTGTATAAAACTTGAAGAGGGTATATGTGTGTGTACATACATATATATATATGTGTGTGTGTGTGTGTGTATAGATATATGTATATATGCATAGAGAGAGAGGAGAGAGAGATGCTCTTATGCATGTGCAGGGAATTATGGAAGGCTGCATGTAGATTGCTTCATAGTGGTCATCTCTAGAAAGAGGTCTGGTACCAGAGTTGGGAAGATAGTCTCTTTTCACTGCCTTGCCTCTTCTACTGTTGAGTTGTTTTCACTGTGGGAATGGATAATGAATCAATCATACGCTGAGAAAATGAGCTATCCAAAAGAAGGTGATAGTAAAAATTATTCATACATTAGATCCTCTATGCCCAAAAAGCCTGTTTGCTCAGCTCTGTGCTAGTCTGGGCAGCATCAGCCTCTACTCTTGGAGATTCTGCTATTGTGTGCTAGATTATCTACCCAATTCTAAGTCATCTACCCAAAATAGGGGGGCTAAATATAAAATCGTGCATTGCAAATTGCCACAGTTAGAGAAAAATTCCATAGACCCCAAGAAAAACTCTCAAACCTAAGGATCTTTCCCTGAAAGGCGGACCCATAGTTATTTAAAGCTTCTGAAAGAAATGGCTTCCCCTGGCCTCTCTCACACACATAGTCACTGCTTGCTCTTTCCTTCCCAGCTTGCCATAAAACTGAGAAGAGGCAGGAGAAACACAGGTCTGAAATCTATATGCATCTTTATCACTCACTTGAGACCAAGTGCACATGTTAATCAGAGAACAAACTGTCCCATGTGGCAAACACACTGGGGAAATCAGGCAAGAACCTCATGGATTTCTATCCATCCATCCGTCCATCCATCCATCCATCCATCCGTCCGTCCGTCCGTCCGTCCGTCCATCCATCCATCCATCCATCCATCTATCCATCCATCCGTCCGTCCATCCATCCATCCATCCATCCATCCATCCATCTATCCATCCATCCATCTGTCCGTCTGTCCATCCATCCATCCATCCATCCATCCATCTATCCATCCATCCATCCGTCCGTCCGTCCGTCCATCCATCCATCCATCCATCCGTCCGTCCACTTGCCATGGGAATGTAGGAACCAGTTCTAAGCACTGAGAAGGTATCTGCCTATGCTTAGGATGTGAGGAGGAGTGGTTGGGGGAGCACTGGTGTCTGACCCAGCTCCAGACAAGGGAAGGATTCAGCTTCTTTTATTTCTGTTGCCTCAAGTCATTAGATGGCAAATATGATGGAGTCTTCTTCATGCACAGTGATACAGAGGCAGACATTGTTCTTGCTTAGTGAGCTCAGAGTCACAAAGCATCCTAAGAGAAAGGGCATCTAGCCACACTTCTGAAGCACTTTTCACACAATAAATGTCCCATCTCCTCTGTAATGCCTGACATTCTTCTACAGTGGCCTTTCCAAGAACAGGTCATATTTAGTCACCCTACTCAAAGCCTTCTCATGTGGGCAGGTCCTCCCACCTATAGCCCTGACCTGTGGAGCTCCCTTAACTTCTGGACAAGTTTCCTTCAGAGTATTGAAAGGTGGAAAGTTTTCTCCTTAATTTGCACACGTAAGGTGGGGGAAACGGAGCCTTTCCAGAGTGGTCTGTAGAAAGGAAAATCATCTCTTAAATCCTCCCTTTCAGTTTTTAATTCCCTAAATGGCATCCTTCAAGCAAAGGTCCACCAAGAATTTGTTTTTCATCTGAAACCCAAGTCCTGATATCTGGCGCTACATCTGCGAGTAACAGTGTGAAAAGAAAGACCTGCTGGTGGGAGCTCACGTGCACAGACCTTTTCTTTGCTGCCCCTCCTGGGGACAGCCCACAGACCACAAGAAAGGGTTCAGTCTCAACGTTTAAGTTTAAGTTATCCTAAAGGGCATTCAAAAGAGCCACATCTGGAGTCATGCCACCCCAGAGAAAGCCCAGAAGACAGGTATGTCCAGACTCTGCTGGTGGTGCCCCTTGCAAGTTCAGGTTGAGCTGTCTGTGGGCTTGTCTGGCACTGAGTGGCTTCCACATGGGTCATCAGGGCCATCCAGAAGGAACCATGCTCTACTGTACCCACTTGGCATCTTCAGCTTAGAGAGTGCAGAGTGCCTACTGTCCCAGTGGCCTTTCCCACCACCCGTCTCGCCACAAGGGTTAGCCATCCCTGTTCCTTGGATGAAATGTCAGGTTTCTACTGAAACCCAGCAGGCTACAGCTTGCCGACATGCAAATTAACTTTCATGGCCTGCAAAATGCTTCTCTCTGGGAACTTTCGGTTGTGCTTCTAGTACATTTTACCCCAGGGAGGCAATGTTCGTGGACTCCTGGAGTCAAGAAGCTAGGGAGCACATCTGGATGCATCCCCTTAGTTACCATGACACCAGGCGGGCTTCACCCAAACCTTTCTGGGCACAGGTGAGAATCCTGTCATTGCAGAGCACCAGGAGAAGGCTGAGCTACCCCTCTGGGTAGCCGGCTCCAGCACAGACTGCCTTCAATGCTGTCATAATCTCTGTGCTCCACAAGAATGCGCCATGCCAGACTGCCATGAGCTTTAAAACCCCAGAGTTGAATATTTGAGACCAGATGTCACAAAGCAGCCTGATTGTCAACACACTATTTAGCCTCTGTTGAAAAATGACATCTCAAACCAAACAGTAACACCAACCCTTGGAGTTGGGTCCAGTTACAACAGCTTCACTGTATAGTCAGTTCCCAGGCAGCAGTCCTGTTAAGGATCCCGGAACATCTTGGATCTGGTCACCCTTAAAGTGGAGAGGATCTGCAGGTGTCCTGTCCGTTTTCTTGATCCCTAAAATCACAACAATCCTGTCCTTTCCATAACTTGTGCCAGCAAGACAGAACTTGCCCTAAAAGCAAGCTCTGTGCTTCCTGGGAGCACTCATCTCCCCACCCCACCCCACCCCACCCCCCACAAGTTTGGAGTTTCTGGTTTGTTCCTTTGGGTTTGGGAAAGGAAATCTTTAAAGACCTCCTCTTCCTGGGTTTCTTATTCTCAGTGCAGAGCAGGAACCTGTGGATTCTCTACAAAGTCCAATTACATTTTGGCACATGAAGATCCACAGGGCCTTCTCCAGTTTGGAGCAAAATATGCACCCCGCCCCCCTTTCCTTAAGCTATTTCCCTTGGCAAAGGGGAAAGTCAGAGAGACTGGACCAGTCATGGAAACCCTGACCCAAGAACTAGCGTGAGCCTCAGACAAGACACAGCTCTGGAGAAGCAGTGTACACGGTCATTGTCTGAGATCGAGCGCCTGAAATTGACACCATATGCACCGGAGGGGCCAGTGCTCCGACGGGCAGGGGGAGAAAAGCCACATGTCAGAACATTCTAGCAACACCTAATCCATCTCAAGGTTATAAATAAATATGATGCTCCTTTAAAAACAAAAGCTGAAAAATCCTTCGCTAGATTGCTCCCGTAACAATCCTTCAGGTAGACATGGACTTTATGAGGGGGACAACAGGAATAAAGAGAAACGCATAACAACTTTTATGGTATATTTTACATGATTTTATTTTTTTGCAGTAAATAAAGTGGTTATAGGGCTCCAAGGAAAAGGGCCCAGATGTTAGAAAGTTGTGTGAAATTTAGGGGAAACAAGCTGTAAAAAACACAGCCATAAAATAGGCTGTCAGTGCCACACATCTGGACAATACAGCTGTATGTTCCCAGTGCCTGTCGTCACCCAAAGAAAACTCAATAACCTCATTTCACCCCAATTAGTCCGCATACCAACAGGATCAGCTTTAAGCTGCAGGGGAGGGGGGTGCAACGTTAGTATGGTGGCCCTGTGTCAAGCAGCTTTTATCTTTCACTTGGATTTGGTCACCAAGAAATAAGAGACTGCCAACATAGTCATTTCCACTGTTATAAAACTCGATTCTATTATATTGTTCTAATAAGTCAAAGCTTGACAGTTTGGACTACCAGCTCTGCCAAACAACAACAGACTCTCTTAGCATGAACGTGACCTGTCAGTCATCCCAGATGAGACCCTGCCTGTGTCTATGTAGCACAGTTCTGGGAGTCTGACACCACTGCACAGAGTTCACTGCCTTGCCGGAGGCGAAGTTGATAATGAAATGATTCGATCTCGGTGGCCCTGGGCATATTTCCCTTGTATGTATTTGGCCAGCAGTGACCCTTTCTTTGCATTAAGACAACTATCGGAAAACATAAAGCACCATGCCATCCTCTTATCACCGATAGACTGTATCAAAGATTGCAAAATGTCACCTTTCCTAATAATCGTGTTTCTTTATAGGTGTTGCTGGCAGCAAGAACCATTATGGATAGTGGCGAGAAACTTACCTTACCATTGATAGGGAAACTCTTGAAATTTCAACTTCTCCAGATTAAATCAAAGGACCAGCAGAGACGAGAAAATGAAAAGAAGGTACAGTACAGCACATGGGCTCCCAGAGCTCAGCAAGTAGTGGGGGAAATACGGTGAAAGACACCCTCCCCATCCCAAGCCGCTGCAGCCTGTGACCTGGCAAACCCTAAACATCAGCTCTGCTCCTTAGGGAACAAGCTGCTCACAGATGTGTTTGAAGAGTTGTGATAAATAACATTAAAAATAAGTCCCCTCATTTGTGAAAATGGCAATATCCACGGCATATCATCAATGTGGTTTTATGGTAGAATCCTATAATATCATAGTAAGAATGGGACCCAGGAAAGAGACACAGTCACAACAAGTAAATATAAAAGCAAGGGGGAAGAATCCTCAAGTAAGGATCTGACTATTTAAGTTTTCTTTGATATTCACTTTGAGTGTTTATTAGAATGACAAACACCAGTTTCCAGACCCTCTATTTATTCGTTTTCTTCACATATGGAAACTTTTCATTAGCTTTGCCTATGGAAATCAACCAGCATGGTTTTTTTAAATTCACATTTGCATCTGAAAAATATATTTTAAATATCAAAGTGATGCCCAGTTCAGAGCCATTTGTCATGATCATTATGTGAAATGAGAAATGCTTTCCTTAGTTTCGAATCATGCTGCAATATTTGTGATTCCAAATACTTCTATACGTATGTGTGTGATATGCATGCACATGCATATGTGAAATGGATTGGACCATGGGTACCTTGTGACCTTAAGTAGAAAGGGCAAAAACCAACCAATGAAAAACAAAAAGGTAGATATATTCTCATTACACCTTCCTCACCTTTTGAAAACTCCTTAGACATAGGTATCCTATTTGATTGAAGTCCTAACTGCATAGTTGTGATGGACATAAGATGACGGTGGTGGTGGTGGCGACATCACTTTGTACTTGCAATATCGGGCTCCATACTTTCCTAAGAGAACCCCATGTAGCTTCTCACTGGGGTGGCGCACACTGCACCCAGGACAACTCCATTTACAGAAATAGTTGACGTTCAAGTGTTCCCCCTACCGACGCTCCTCTTTCTGTCATTGATCATAGATTTGTACCTTAAGAAACGCTCAGAGGAATTGAGAGTCAGCAGAAGAAAATCTAGACAATTTGAAACTACTATAGCACTCTCTACTTTTGTGTTTAAATGCCAGTGTCACGGGAGAACTTGAATTGTGAGAGTGAACTGCGAGTTTAGTAAACCGCCCACGCCTGTGCACAGACGCACAGCATACTGGAGTGTCGCTGTGTGTGTTCGCGCCTGTTATAATTCAGTAATTTGTTTACTACGATATTTTCAGATTTCAGTGAGCAATCTCCAAATAAAACTAGAATATCCTAGACACTTGGGAATTTTTTTAATGCATGAAATGACATAAAAATGCATATGTTATTCTTTTGCTCAGCATTCCTCTGAATTGTAGACTGTATTAGCATGGTTAGGAGTTTCTGAGGCTATGGAAAACCCCTGATTTGCTTGTTGAAAATCTGAGTGTCTAACAAACTGTGGCTTGAACTTTAGATTTTGAAGAAGAAAGCATGAGACTCAGTAAGAGAACCCTGAGCAATTAAGAACCAACAATTTTACATAATCTAATCTAATGTCCTTATTATCAGTGGTTCCCAGAGCACGAGCCCCTTGTGTCTGAGTTGAAACCATCTGAGTAGGTGCTAAACAAATTGATGAAAACTGATTGGAATAGATTACTCCCCAGAAAGTCCTCCTCATAAATGCGAGATGAAAGGAGTTGTTTGTGGGGTGAGGTAACCTATGTTCATTTCAGCAACACTACCCGAGAGGTTAGTTGGAACAATTGAGGTTAATGCTTGTCAGCCAAAAGTCTGGCCGAGAGCAAAGCAGGCATGTGCGGCATATAGTCTGCTACAGCTAAGGGAAGTGTGCTCACAACACGAAGGAGGATTTTCTTCCTCTGCTGAACCCAGAAGAAGGCTCGCTTTTGCAGAGGGAGTGGGTCTTCAGCTTTTTCAGACTTGCCATTAAGTCTACAGAGATACTTGCTTTCATGTGTTAATTCTAGTATATTGCTTACATCTGTCAAACCCTGAGAATAGTTTATACCTTCTGTGCTTGATTTTTGGAAATGAACTTTCTAAACAATGAATGCTTTTTTTAAAAAAAAATTCCATAGCAGTAATTACAGAAAAGGTTGAAGCAAGGATGAGGACACAGAGAACTAATGGAGTTAGGTTGTCTCTTGACTTTTAGCTCCCATGAAAGAGATGTAATGTGTCACTATATATTTGGTCCTGTTTCCTCAATCAAAATTTTCTTTAAAAGTAGATAGGAAATTACAGTTTTAAGTGCCAAATAGAACAAAGATATCTTAGACTCTGTTAAGTTGAGGAGCGTGTTGTAGTTGGATTCTGGCTGTTGCTTTTGCTTTCTGCTTTGAAAGAAAACTTGCTAGGTTATGAATACAATGGAAACTATAAGAAAGAGGCACTTTGAAGAAAAAAATGTAAAATTTTAGCATGTTGATTTCTAGGAGACACTTGAAAGTTTCTAATTTTAAATGCGTTGAACCTGTTTGAAAACACTTTGATAATGACTTCCAGATATATCAATATAGATATAGATTATGATAGATATAGATGGTGATATAGATACAGATTAGAAACATGCTCTGTTGCACAAACATAAACATTTCTAACATTTTAGAACTTCTGAATATGATTGTCCTGCATTATAACAGCAAATTAGATTGTTTATTATGCCATAAAATTTGATGAGAGTGTTTGCTCAGAAATGAATCTCCCTCGTACCATTATCTCAATGATCATTCTATAGCTCTAGTCCTCTTGCCATCATCTGTCATGAGTTCATCAACTCAGCAAACGCCAGCTGACACAAACATCTGTGGACACAGCGTCCTGGGTGCAAACACACTCATAATATTTGGTATGGTTTTAAAATAAATCTTTTGGCTTTTGTGCTGTAACATTTTGATTTAGCTATTATATAAATTTCTAATTTCACTCACTATGGCTTCTAATTAACTCCAAAATTTGCATTGTATATTAAGTATAAGAACTTACTTAATTGTGCATTATATTTCAGTTAGATTGAAAAGCTAAAAGAAAATACTAATGTTCCGAAAAGTTGAAAATGGCTATGGCTACGTTACAGACAAAATTAGTGACCTTGAATATCACTATCCAATGTAAATGGCATCTTCCTTCCTTCAGAATTGAAATAAGAGCATTTGCAAAGGGCTTTCTGAGAAGATTCAAATGTATTTTAATTGTGTCTTTCGCGAATGAATTCAATCTGCTCTCATTTTCTGAGAATATTACAGTGAATGCTTTTGCCTGAAAGTACGGCTCTTTCTGTTTGTAGCTTATGTACTGAGTGCATGGTGCCATCTTTTCCTATGCACCAGAACAGGGGAAAGGCAGACATAAAGCACGAGGGACTGACAGTATCCGGCAAAAATTTCATTTAAAAAAAAGCCTAATTTTGATAATGCAGAGTAATGAAGCCCACACGAGCCTGCTCCCAACGAGAAATGAAGAGAAGTTAGGAGAAGCTCCCACAGACATTCCCCAGCTTCCTCCAGTCCAAACCCCAAGGAGCTGGAAATCAGCCATCAAAATGCCATTTTTCGCGTGTGTTTTGTTTTAAAGGAAAGGCCATGGGGACAGACCAGGAAATTACAGGCTGGTTAGTTTTGATTCAGTTGTGGTTAAATTCTTCAGAAACTATTTTAAGAAGTCAAACAGAGGAAGAGCAGGGGCTCTGCTTAGTGGGACCCGTGTGGTTCCAGGAAAGAAATAACGTGCCTCACTAGCTGGCTGGAATTCTTTGAGGCAGGATTATCAAAACGAAGATACAACCAGCACAAATGGAAGATCTAAGGAACCCCAAACCCCAACAATCCAGGAGAAATAAATGACTCCCCAGCTGGCCTCTGCAAAACAGAGCTGTGATTTGCTGGCTGTTTTGATTTGTCCTAATGAAAACTTTTCGTAGGTTTCTAGAAAAGTTTTAGAGGAGAAAAATAGAACAGTCTTTTAAAAGAGCAATAATCAGTAATGATTAGCTACTATTCTTGACCATCTACCTTTTCAGACATGTCACATCATCTCACATTGAGATGATTTAATGTGGTTAGCACAATGAACCAGTCCCAATTTGCACTATGTGGTGGGGAGAAGTTCAACATTTCAGAAGGCCAACAGCTATTCTCTCAATAGTTAGGAGTCAAATCGCAACCATCTGTTGGACTGGTGTGTTGTTAACCACTGTGAACACTTCCCCTGTGTGTCTCAGTAATTCTGAGACGGCCTCTGGGCTCTCCTGAAGCCGAATGCTGTCTGGTCATGTTTCCTCAGGACTCAAGGCTTTGCAGAACAATCTGTCAACAGTCATATGCTCCCTCTAATGACTTTTCATATAACTTCCTGAGGTCCAGTGTAGGGACAGTGGTCAAGAAAAGGAGGAAAACTCAGCGAGGATGCAAACCCTTGGGTTAACTGATCACTGATACCAAGGACAATCATGATTTGATTTCTAGTCCTTCCTTCCTTCCCAAGAAATCATCCAGTTGCTCCAGGAATGATACTTTCAGGGCCTATTGCACACACCCTAATGCTTTCTCCTTGCCCCTTTGGATGGGTAGCTAGGATATTATTAGTTTACATGATGCCATGCACATGCATCCTGCAGGTGGCATGTATCACACCTGTGCCCCTCTCGCTCACCACACACACACACACACACACACACACAGTTTTGATTCACTGCACCAGGAGCTGCACCAACTACCTCCCATTCCTAGTAAGACAGTGTGAGGTTCCAGAGACTGTATTATTTGATCACATAAAACAAATACATCCCTAAGCATGAAATTTTTAATTCTGTATTTATGTGTATTGTGCTGGTGCTTACAGAGGCCAAAAGAGAGCACTGATCCCCTGGAGCTGGCACTTGTGAGCTGCCCAGTGTGGGTACTGGGAACCAAACTCAGGTCCTCTGAAAGAGAAGCAAGTGCTTCTCACCAATGAACCCTCTCTCTCACCCCACTAAACACATATTTGCTTCACTCTAAACCAGTGGTTCTCAACCTGTGGGTCACCACCCCTTTGGGTATTGAATAACCTTTGCACAGGGGTTGCCTAAGACCATCAGAAAGCACAGATATTTAAATTATAATTCACAGCAGTAGCAAAATTGCAGTTATGAAGTGGCAATGGAAATAACTTTATGGTTATGAGGAACTGTATTCCGGGTCACAGCCTTAGAAAGGCTGAGAACCACTGCTCTAAGAGCTCTCTGGAGAAGCAGGTCTTACTTCAACTTACAGAAAAAAATATATAGGGCATAGCAGACACAATACAATACTGCAACCCTGTTTTTATCAAACAATGGTAATATTTGGTGTGCTTCCTTTTCTGTTTCTTGTTATGTATTCATTTCTTTATAGAGTTGTAATCATGTCAAAATATTTCAACAGTTCTTTTAGTTAAAATGTATCATAATTTTGCTGTTTACACAGCATTCATACCCATTGTTTTTACCTGGTCTCTGAGTTTCTCCTGCTTACCATAATTTTCTTATTCTTTCTTCTTTTGTTAGACATTTGGGGGATAGATAATATATTATGTACACTGTGCTCAATATTTTGTCTAACTTATTTAGCATAGAATTTAGAACTGGACTGATTGTGTCCCCCAAACTTTCCCATAACTGTGTTTTCAAATTGAACTGTGACCACTAGACATAGTTCTCTGTTTTTAAAAAGTACCCCTGATCAAATCAACTTTGATATCACTCCATGCCATGTACCATCTCAGAGATTTGATATTATGATGGCTGCTTAAAAATGAAAAAATTTCATAAAAGTAAATTTTTGAAACTTATCTATTTCACACGTGTTTATGTTGAGTTTGGAGCATTCTTGCTCACCCATTAGCCTCTCTCAACCCTCACTTTGTTTTGATGAATATTTTTTCATAAGGATAAATATGATTAATACTGTCTCGCCCCATATACAGTCTCTCTGCCTGTCTCTGAGGCTCCCCCATCTCTGGAGTCAGTCAAGGAACATTGAGATGCTAAGAGCATTATAACCCAGTTCCTTATAAAACACACAAGGAACCATGTTAGTTACAGCTGTCACCAGCCTGCTTTTCCATCTCTCTCCTTAATCTCATTGTGAAGATCTTACAGTAGGTCACAAATATCCCAGTTATACGTGATGCATAGATCATCAGCTATCAGAATATATGATGCATAGCTGTTCACCATCACATCCTTGGCTTTTGCCACTGGCCTCCCATTCCTAGTGAGAAAAAGAGAATGAATGTCAGTTATGTTTGGACATTAACATCAAGATGTCATTTAGAAATAAAATATTATTTAAAACATCTTGAAGTACCAAGTAACTAAGTTGCTTTTTTACAGAACAGGATTTTTTTCTTTGTCTTTAAAAAGATAATGACATAACTGAAAATTCTAGGTAGATTCACTTCACAGTCACCGAGTATGTAGGATGCTGTGACTGTCTTTAGCTATTGTTTTATGAAAGACCTCCACATCTGCTAAGTAGCTTGAATGGTTAAGAAATCCCTATGCCTACCCAAAGCCCTCCCACAGTTGGAGGCATCCAGATGCCTTCTATCCATGAACTTGACCCTCCATTCATGTGCTAGGGAACATGTGTTCCCCAAACACAGTAGGGAAATAACTTTGAGGGTATGCCTTGCCTGCATTTTTTTTTTGAATTGACAAGAGTCTCTGAAGATGGGAACCACTTGTTTGTTTTCTGGCCACCCAGACCTGAAATAATCACACAGAAACTCTATTAATTACAATACTGTTTGGCCAACAGCTGAAGCGCATTTCTATCTGGCTCTTATACCTTAAATTAACCAATTTCTATTAGTCTGTGTATTGCCATGTGGCTGTGGCCTACTGCTAAGATATATTTTGTTAAGCCATTGTATGAAAGCAGCTTCTTTATTAACCAATGGCAATAAAACATATTCCTAGCCTACAGAGGGCAATCCCACATCAAGTCTCTCTAAAAAATTGGACATAGGGTAGGAGATTGAAGCCATATTATCCCAAAGCAAGAAAGCACAGACAAAGACTGTGTGAGGGAAGTTAGTTTGTGATTTGGGGTTCATGTCAGCTGAGTGTTCGTCCAGTCTGGCTTGCTCCTCTTTTACCTGCAAATCCTACCATATAAACCTATAGGTTAGAGAAGAATACCTAGAATGGGAGAAAAATGAAAGGAAGATAAGACCCCAAGAAAACTCATAGGAAACAATGCTCAGGAGTTTATGAACTGACAAACTCTGGGGAAGGGGGTCCTTTAAGAAGTTTCCACTGTGCTCTGCAAATGCATGTTTGAATGCGGAACTATTTGAATGAGTACATTAATCAATAAACATTTATTCTTTTGTTGTTGGTTTTTGTTTTTGTTTTCTCTTTCAAGACAGGGTTTCTCTGTAAGTTTGGAGCCTATTATGGAACTAGCTCTTGTAGACCAGGCTGGCCTTGAACTCACAGAGGTCTGCCTGCCTCTGCCTTCTGAGTGCTGGGATTAAAGACATGCACTACTACCACTAGGCTAAACATTTATTCTGTAAAGTAATTTAACCTAAAATTATTTCCTAATCTCAGACCAAAGAATTACCCTAAGACTTTGTTTTAAATTTTAGTTGTGGCTTCACTGTGGCGAGGCTAGATACCTACCAAAGATATCCACAGGGTTCTCACACTGATCCAAGTACCATCACCCAAAGCTGCGCTTTCAGAGGCCCTGTGTGTCCTGCTCACAGTGAGTCCTGCTAGTGCCTGCAGGCTATTTGGAATCAGGGCCATGGTTAGCTCCAAGGACCCACTGCAAAGAGCATGGGTTAAACAGCCCTCTGGTCTGGCATTCCCATTCAGTAACTTGGGAATTAATTTGTTGCTTGCCCCCACCAAGCTTTCTTCCTCCTCTATAAAGTGAAGCTAATGCTCCATCCATTGTACCTGTAAGGACTTAACAAGACGCAATGCCTACTGTAAAACATGAATTCAGTAGATAGAAATATCCTAATACTGATGATGACAGCTGTGATTAAAATAGCCATTTGCTAATTTATTGCTATAAATATTACTTCCAGTATTATAGGGCAGACTTATTGACCTAAACTGAAAGTTTTCTCCATGTAGAAAACCAGAAAGCTGTATAGAAAGAACTGCAAATGTAAACTGGAGAGGTCCGTTTAACTGTTTGCAGCCTCGCACCTGCTGCAGCCACCTGACCACAGGGAGACGCCCAGTTTCCAGACCCTCCTATTAGTCTGTCACTTGTCACTGCCTTCACATTTAAGTTGGCATGAACATCCTTGACCTCTCTGGCTCTATTTTCCATTGTGGTTTTTTTTTCTTTTCTATTTTTCTTATTGCGAACAAGGTCCTTCGTGATGGCTTCTTGATTATCTAATACTCATTTCCTTTATCCCACATCAGCTATTTGCTCCTGGAGTCCTACTATGAGCATCATTATTTAAGAGCTCACATCCTCTAACCTTGGGTGTTTCTCATCCTGGTCCAGGGAACCACCAGTCTCCATTCATTGCCATCTCTGCTATTTTACTCCGTGGTCTAGAACATTGTATCGAACCAGGCTTTACAAAGTCTATGATTATGAACTCAGTGACCCCTCTCACCCTTTTCATGTCTGTATCTGAACAGATAAAGAAGACAAACTTGAGGCACTCGGAGGATCTAACATGCCAGTTTTATTTTCATTCCAGCACTGGCTGAGTTCTGCTGCTTTTTTTAGTACACTTGCTCTCTGGCTGTCTAAGATGCCCCTGACATGTTCTAAACTAGCTGGAACTTCCCGATTTTTTGCCTGCTGAACTCTGCCTCCTACTTCTCTTGAAAAATGGAAACATTCTCTCAACACTACCCAGACCTCTTCCTTTCTTCCATCCACAGCCACATCACTGAGTCTCTCTCTGTGGCTCCTAATGAACTAGAAAATTTTCTTGCTAGTAAATCTTGACTTGATATTTTTCAGTTTTCCTTGTACCCTCACTGTCTCCCTCTGTACTGGATCATTCCATCAACGTGCAAACACAGCAGATCCTGGCTTTATACACAAAGGTACATTCTTCCCTCATCTTCATACCCACTGCCATCTGCTCACCTGACGAATGGCTCAAAGCTCCAGTTCCCTTCACAACCAAAGTTCTCAAGGCAGCTGCCCATACAAATGCCCTCCCGGGTGTCACTGTTGCCCTGTCTAATACCTCTATAGTCCACCATAGCTGTCCCTCTTGGTACTGCCCACAACTACCAATGCACCTTCTTGCCCTGTTTGATCCACTTGCTCTCTTTTTTCACTTTCTATGTTTGCTTTTGACCTTTTATTCTCTTCTTCTTCTTCTTCTTCTTCTTCTTCTTCTTCTTCTTCTTCTTCTTCTTCTTCTTCTTCTTCTTCTTC
>PVIU01029694.1:0-17179 GCA_004026605.1 Ondatra zibethicus
GGGGGCGGGGTGGCGAGGACAGGGTCGTGTGTGAGAAAGAAGCCCCTGCCTGAGGAGCTGGAGGTGCCCTGCACTCACTTCCCGGGACCTTCCGGCCTGGCGGGCACACACTCACCCCTCTGGGTCCATCTCCTCAGCATAGGAACAGGGACTTCTGGTGGGTCAAGGACCCCCGCAGAAGAAAGGGCAAACTTGGGGGGGGCAGGGTCGTGTGGAACAAAACTGGGGGCAAATTCTTAACTCTGTTCTCAAGCAGATTATTTTTTAATTATTCATTTCCTATTTTAGTGAAAATTGCACCATGCATTTTATTTACCAAGTAGCACATTTGGAAGAAGCTTAAAGACTGCCCAAAGGGCTCACAGCAGAAAGCTCAGGGCTGTTCATGCAGCTCAGGGGGCTGCGTTCTTTCTGCCTGGCTTTCTATTAGCCACCAGCCGCTGGGATGCAGACATACAGAAACACCTAGAAGAGAACATGGAGTTGGGAAGGGCGCTGCTGGGGAGGTAAGGAGGGGAAAATGGAGGGAGGAAATAGGAGTAGACATAATCCTATTTCACTGTATATATGTATGAATTTAAGAATAAGGGAAATTAATTTAAAAAAATAACAGATACATCACAGTGGTACACACATGGAATCCAAGCACTTGGTAGGTTGAGACTGTAGAACTGTAGTTTTCATCTATCCAGGCATGCGTACTGAGACGGTTTCAAACAAGAAACCCCTAAAGTAGCCTCCCAACTGCTGCAAAGACCAGGTACATATTTTGATTTGCTCCTCTGTTGCTGCTACAAAACACTGACCAAAAGCAGCTTAGGGAAGGGAAGGGTTTCATTTTTCAGATCACAGTCCATTAAGGGAGGAGCTTTCTTGATAATTTGGGGTGGGGCTGCTGGTGGGCGGAACAACACACTGGGAAAGGGGTGGGGCTGGATGCCAGAGGCGGGGCTCGTGTGAAGGGTAGGGCCTGTGTCAGGGGCGGGGCCAGTTGTAGCCTCACGTGAAAGGGTTCTAGGGATTAGACAGTTGAACTCCCCTGACTTAATGTACAAAACGGTCACTGAGTCAGGTGGTCACCGACTGCAGACGTTGGAGCTGCAGTTCCTTCTCACCCTCAACTTCGCTGCTGCCACTGACTGCGGAGCTTAGCAAGGCTCAGTTCCTGGCACCCCGAAGGCCTCCTTGGTGTCCAAAGGGCCCTGAACCCGTGAGGGTGGGCTGGTCCCTCCAAGGGACACAGGGACTGAGGTCCTCCAGCAAGAGTGCGGCAGGCCAGTCTGATGGAGGAGGAAGAGGATTGAGGTAGTGATCTTTTTAAAACCATGGGGTTATTTATCATTGTGCTTATACTAAAACTTTTAAGGAACTGTTTTTGTTTGAGGACTTTACTCAGTAGATCATCCGTTCTCAACCTGTGGGTCGCAGCCATCGAAAACCACATATTTCTGATGGTCTTGGAAACTGTGACACCACTCGGTAGCAAAATTTACAGTTTTGAAGTAGCAACGAAAATAATTTTATGATTGGGGGTGTTCACCACAACATGAAAAACTGTATTGAAGGGGCGCAGCATAGGGAAGGTTGAGAACCAGTGCTCTACGCAGAAAGACACCCGTGGCGTAGACAAAAGGAAGCAAATGTGGGAATTATTAAAATACTGGTAGCAGTGGTAAAATGTGCCTTTATGTTGCTTAGTATATGTCCAGAATGCAGAATCCTGTGGCAGTTATTCCCAACAGTGGAATACCAGTTTTCAATTAGAAAAAGTACACAACGTGTATTTTTGTGTTTGTAAATTTATCTGAATAGTTCTTGTGCTGGTGTGTAGGTAAGTCCAGCCACTCGGCTGCCTTAAGACATGCAGCATCAGCAGCAGCGTTCACTCTTTCTTACTCCTGGCCTTCACCTTCTCCTCCCATGGCACTGCGGCCCTGCAGGGGTGGCTGGCAGGCTTGGGCCCTGGCAAAGGCAGGAGAGTGCCTGGGAAGCCTGGCTACTGCACACTGCCCCCCAAATCTACAGCAACAGGTGTGATTGCTTTTTTTATATTTGAAATTGATGTGCTTTAGTGTGTGCTCTTTACTTTTTATCTACTTTTCAGAGTCCCTGTCTTGCTGTGTCGAGACTGACCTGGACCTCACTATGGTGCTCAGGCTAATCTTGGACTCTTGATCCTCCTGCCTCTACCTCCAGAGTCGTGGCGTGGCAGGTTTGCCCAAAACATACCTGGAAAATGTACCAACATTTTGTTGAGTTTTGGAGTTGTGTTCGTGACAGAAGTGGGTTTGTTGTTTCTATCCTTTGCCTGGTTTGGGTATTTGGGTCCTGCTGCTTTAAAAGAAGGGCTTAGGTAGGACAGCTGCACAGCCTCTGTACCCTGAAGTGACTGCAGGGAATTGAGGGCTGGAGGCTGTGCTGGGGTCAGTCTCTGACACTGTCCAAATGAAAACGTGGGGAATTGGTAGTTTCTTCCCTAAATGTTTTGAGGAGTTTGCCATTGACTCTATACAGCACTTAAGGCCAGGAGGTAGCACACACTTATCATCTCCAAACTCAGGAGGCAAAGGCAGGCCGATGAGTTTTAGACCAGCCTGTTCTACATGAAGAGCCCAGGCCCGCCAGCGCTGTACAGTGAGACCCTGACACAGAAAACATCCTTTTTAAAGCTGGGGCCAGTACGTTGTCTTAGCAGGTAAAGGTGCTTGGCACCTAGCCTCACGATCTGAGTTCAATTCCCAGTACCCATGTGGTGGAAAGAAAGAGTTGATTCTCACAAGTTATCTTCTGACCTCCATGGGCACACAACAGTGCACACACTCCCACACATGTACACACACAGAGTGTGTTTTAATAAAGTCAAGGTGATTGACATCCGAAGAATGACACCAAAGGTTGACCTTTTGCCCTCCATATACACACATACAGACAAACCTTCATACACACACATACACATACCACGTATGCACACAGAGACATGCACCTACAGGCATGCACCACACACACACACAAACGATGTACACAGGAAACTCTATAAATATGTGGTTTCCTATGAAAAGGGCAGGGAAATGGAGGCTAGAGGAAAGGAAAGCAAGGAGGAATTAGTCATCAGACTGGAATGTACCCAGAACTGACAGTTCCAGAAGACATGATTCTCTATGTAGAAAACAACTGTGAGTCTGTCAAACAAAACAGAACATACTATAACTAATAAACAATCTTAACTTTATAGGAAGTAAACTTAAATTTCTACCATAATTGTATTTTCATAAACCAACAAATATGAAAAGGAAACTAATTCTACAGTTTCATTCACAAAAGGACGAACTATTTGGAAGTGAAGCGCTGTGGAGAGGAAGGGAAGTTGTGGTCAGTGGGTGCTGGGTGAGGACAGCCATCCTCCAGAAGCATCTGTGAATTCAGTGCAGACCTCGCTCAGAACCCCAGCAGATTCTTGGGGGAGGGAAATTTGGCACACTAACCCTAAAATTTACATTAAAGTGTAAAGGACCTAGAATGCCTGAACATATGGAATTAAAAAGGTAAAGGACTTTGCATGTAACCAGTGATTACAAGAGAAGTAGAATCTTATTAAGACATTTTTATGGGATCGCCTAGGAATGTTCCCAGGATCCTGATTGGACATTCGGGTTAATTTTGCAAACCTGTGAGTTTGATGGTAGGGTAGGAGGCAGTCTTCTTTAATAGGGAGCAGGGGAGTGAAGGTGCAGGACCTACTGCAGCTGTGAGAAGGATGCTTCTGGAAGAGCTGGTGCTCTATAGTTGGTGAGAGCAGCTTTTAGAGTTGCCCTTCTTTAAGAAGATAGACCTGTTTGTTGTTGGTTTGTTTGTTTTTGCTTTTGTTTTAGCTATGGGTGGCTACTGTAGTTGCTGATGGAAGCCAAGGTCTTGTCCTGTATCTGAGCTCTAGTGTGTGTAAGTGTAAGAGAATCATTAGTGGGAAATAGATGTCCACATAACATTTTATATGGCCAGGTACAATGTCCCAGAACTGCGGTCCCTTGCATTGTTAAAACAAAACAAAACAAAACAAAACAAAACATAGTTTTGGTTATATTTTCCCACTGGGTGCTCAAGACTATCTAGGTAGCCAAAACTAATTTTAGGTTTTGTACCATTAAGGCCAAATGAAGATCTAGTCTTCAAAGGCTACTGTGGCTTTTGAGGAACCTCCGGCTCCTTGAATTGTTCTTCACCAGTTGTCCATCTATGTGAGGATCAGCGAAGGCTTTTCCCACCCTGGCTGTGGCTTCCCTGGAAGCACTGACGTGATCATCCCTCTGTGCTGACCCTCTTTGTAGACTGGACTCTGGTAAACTCATTAGGGGTCTTCATGGCCTCCATGAACAAGAGAACAGGTGGTTTTCACAGTTACAGAACACAGACCCCTGGGATCTCATTAATCTTGTGGGCGAGGGGGAAGTATTTTCCCTTTTAGTCCCTTGGACCATATGAGAATAGCCTTCAAGGATGGTTCCTAACATCCAGAAGACCAGTTACACCCGTGCTTTTAACTAGCATATGATATCTTAATAGTCGGATGCTTTTAGATAAACTTTGATAAGACTTAGATTTTAGCCAGTTTTTGTAATTGTTGTTGATAGACGTCAAGACATTTTAATACCATATATAGTATCTTTAAGTCTTATCCTTTATGCACCTTAAATTACTTACTCAGACCTTCATAACTTGCAAAAGCTTAATCTTCATACACAAATCTTTCTATATTTAAATAATTTCCATCTTTTTGTTATTATAATATTTTATTTCTTAGTACCATGATATATGATAGTTTTAGAAACGAATTTACTAAGTCAATTTAGTACTCAGTACAAGATGTAAAGAAACAAACCATAATCATTTGTAAATAGACAGTTTATATTTATTTAATTATATATAAGACATATTTTTAAAAACTAAGATTTTTTTTTTCATGACAGGGTTTCTCTGTAGCTTTGGAACCTGTCCTGGAACTAGCTCTTGTACAACCAGGCTGGCCTCGAACTCACAGAGATCTGCTTGCCTCTGCCTCCCGAGTGTTTGTTGCAATTGTATTTTTGTGATTTTTATTGTGAAAGAGAAACTTAATTTAGAGATGTTTAGTAATCATATTGTTAGATTGGGCAGAAACAAAAACAGTCCTGTGTGGAACAAAGTGGTCTGAGGAGGAGAGAACGTTTTATCTCAGGCGCATGCCCAGAGACAGCAGGCACAAGTAAGGAGCATGGCGAAGCAGCAGAGCCTGCTGTAGCAGCTCCTCACTCACAGCAGCTCCACTTCTTGGAGGGGCAGAAGTGTGGTTTCTCAGGAATGGTGACCGCTGCTTTGGTAGCAGGGCTGTATTAGCCAGACAACATCAGAGAGACTGTTTAGCGAGTTGGGTTTCTAAGAACAGGAATGAAGATACAAAAGAGACATGGAGGTAAGAACAGCAGAAGGTAGAGATGGAGTTATGTGGGAGAACCTTTGACCATTTTTCTCCTGTTTTATGAAGTTAAATCAGTTAAGATATTAAAATCAAAAGGTCAAAATTCTGGTCAATGAATGTTATACAGTGTTTTATTGAGGTCAAACCTGTATTGAGAGGCAAAGAGTCATCCTGGGTCTCAGTTCTCCTAATTGGAATTCTTTTAGTTAGCCCACAAAGGTTAACAGAATGTAAAGATAATTTGGAACCCATAGTGGGTGTGAGACCAAGGTAAAAAATGGGAGTCAAATTCCGCAAGTGAGACATCCCTTGAGTTTAGGGATTAATCAAACATGGAAAGCAGGAGAGGCTATTCCCTGAACTGTGCCTTCCAGGAGTCAGGAGATTGTGGAGCCTGTGCAAAGTTCCCAGAACTGTCAACTAAATGAGTCTCAAGACGAGATGAGGGGACTCCTGGAGTCCTAACAGAGCACCTCTGGTTTAGGTCTCATGAGTTACCTTGTCCAGCCTGTTAGCTGTGTTGGATGTGTGATCTAGTCAAATGGAAAATGACCTTTTACATAGAGGTCAGACAATTATGATAGGGAAGAAGAGTGAGAGAAGCAGGGGTAGAGAAAATGTGAGGAACGTAGAAAAACAGTCTAGCCATCACCCAAGCAAGTGAGCTGGGTTTACACAGAGCTCCAATAAAGCCTAAAGAGACTGTGTCTGGGGGATTTGATCTGTTCACAGAGGCAGAGACCACAAAGATGAGAGCCCTCAAGTAGGCTGGTGACCGTTTAGCCTTCATATTAAGATCACCATTTATGTCTGTGCTCCTGAAGGAATAGATCCCAAGAGTAGGCAAAGGCAGCAAATTAACAAGAAAGACCATGAGCCACCAGTGGGCAATGGCCCCAGAAGTTCTTCCAGGTTTTGGCACCAGATGTTAGATTTAGAATGCAGCATATAGAAGCAAAAGTCAGATCTGACCTCGAGAGCTGAGGCTTAGAGCACATAGCAAGGGCAGACTCTCTCCTGTAGGAATGGAAGTCTGTACAAAGGAGGGAGCTGGTCAGGACTCTTATGAGTGGAGAGTGGAGACATAGGAATAAAAGTTGATAGAACTGTGGCGGGCACATGCATGCTAAAACAGTCTTAAGAAAGACTCTTCAGGGCTGTAGAGATGGCTTAGAGGTTAAAAGCACTGGCTGCTGTTCCAGAGGTCCTGAGTTCAATTCCCAGCAACCACATGGTGGCTCACAACCATCTGTAATGAGATCTAGTGCCCTCTTCTGGCCTGCAGGCGGACATGCAGACAGAACATAATAAATAAATTTAAAAAAAAGAAAGAAAGAAAAAAAAGACTCTTCAAGACCTTCTTTACTGCAAACTGTTTTGCTCAGGCAAAATGGGATAGCTTGAGAAATTGCTTGTCTCAACAAACAGTCCTGTCTGAGATATGACTGTGGCTGACCAGTAACAGTTGAATAATGACAGAAAGATAGTCTAGTCTGAGGGGACTTATGTTTTTCTTCAGCCAGGCATTTTATCACTTACAGACTGTTCCTGTCACGGATAGTGCTGGTCCCTTCAGAGGAGGTGGCTTTCAACTGGCATCCAAGTGCAGGACAGCAGCAGTGAGAGGAGACCCTGACCTGCCTCCAGGAGCCCCAAACACCCAGGATCCAGGTAGGAGCTTGGAGGCTGTGAGACAGAGGCTCCAATTTCCTCTGCTCTTCCCCCAGCAAGAGTTTAAGTTCATCTGCTATTGAAACAGAAGATCTCAGATGGGACATCCTAGAAGATCAATCATCCAGAAACTAATGAGAGCAAACAGGAAAAATAGAATACACTATGTATACAATAAGTGGTCTAACAGGATGGGCTCCCATGTCTCCTGTCTCTGCCATCCCTGCCCTGGGCCTCCCTCAGCATGGGCATACCCAGGACAGGAACATGCTTCTCCAGAAAGCCTATGTTACCATGCACTTAGTTTCAGTAGATAAATAAGATGCAAGAACATGTATGGGAGTATAAGCACCCCCAAAGCTGAATAGTTTACTAGAGCAAGGGTGTCAGCATGCTTCACACACTCCCCTGGTCAGGAAGTCCATGAAGAGAGCGGAGCTGCTGCAGCTCACCAGACAATGCACCTGGTCTTCTGTAGGCCCCGCTATGTGGACTACCACTGTAGTGACAAAATAACACTAAATTTGTATCTGTATACAAAAATACATACAAATATAAAATATTTGAGACTAGTAGTTGCTTTTTAGTTTAAAAATAGGTTCAGTAAGCTACCCTTATATCCTATCTTTCCTTCATCCCTCCTTTTATTTCTGTTCATCCCTTACCCTCCATCCCAACACTAGACAGGAGAGAAAGAAGGGTAGAGGGATAAAAAGAAAGAGATACCTTAATCTAACCTCTTTTGCTTTCTGACCATGACCAATAACAGCTTGTGACCACCCCCTCTAAATGACAACAAATCTCTATAGCCCACTGAATGTCCAAAAATCACCCACTCCACCTTGGGAATATGGGCATTGTGTTCTTAAACTTGCTTCCGGTTGTCTGGGGGTGACAGCATCTTTGGGGACCCTGAGAAAATTGGGATAATGGTCAAGTCCTGGGAGAGCTAGTTGTATCAATTGTTGTCCAGTCTTTGTGTGACAGAAAAGTGCAGGGCTTCAGTGAAGTCCTGGTTGGAGTAGTTTGTGAAGCTGGACTATCTAAGGTGCTTCGAAGTTGTCCTGGATGCAGATTTTCGAGGAAATGGTAATGGAGGCATTCTGAGAGGCTGAATCACCTGGGATACATGTCTTGTCCTCATGGTGTCTGGTCCTTTCATTCTGAAAACACACAGGCTTTTAAAGGTAATGTACATATCTGCATTAACACAAGAATGGAATGTGCATTATGTATGGACTAAAGGTGATTCTCTGCTCTATGTTTGAGCAGGTAAAAGGCATCTGTCAACTTTATAAATCCTTTTGGACTGCATGGCCATATTGTAATATGACTCTCCATCCATGCCATCTGAAAGGATGACATGTAATAATAAGTCCTGAGGACTCTCATCACATCTCAGAGCTGTACGAGTGGGAACAGCATGCATGTCACCTGTCTTGTAGTTTTTCTTGGTTTCTTCCTTCAAGTCTGTAGCCAAGATTTTCAAGAGGTTTTCCTCAGTCAATCTGATATTTATTTTGAAGGAATCTATAGCTTTTCATTTCCTGTGGAAACATAGGCATAACCTCTCTCCCAATACAGCACATTTTCTGACTTCCATTCTGAAGTTAAGACACCCTTAAAATATGTAGGCTGGTTTAACTCAGCAGTTTACACAATCCAATGTCTCTCAAAACCTGTTATTTTTGCGCATTATCATTAAAAGATTCAAAAATTAATAAAGCACTATGCGCCGGGCGGTGGTGGCGCATGCCTTTAATCCCAGCACTTGGGAGGCAGAGGTAGGCCGATCTCTGTGAGTTCGAGACCAGCCTGGTCTACAAGAGCTAGTTCCAGGACAGGCTCCAAAGCTACAGAGAAACCCTGTCTCGAAAAACCAAAATAAATAAATAAAACACTATGCAACTTATCCCTGGGGGGAATCTTCATTACCCCGTTCTGTTCATTGAGCATCTCTTTTATAAAGTATGATTGGATCTTTCTACAACTGCTTGCCCTGTTGGATTGTGTGATATGTGTGCAAGATGCTTCATGTTGTAATATGCAAAAATTTGTTTGATTTTACTAGAGACACATGCTGGAGAATTATCAGTCTTAATATGTACAGTATCCCCATAATAGTCATAACTTCTAATAAAGTCATGATTAGATAATCAGCTTTTTCCAAACTTAAAGCAGTTGGCCATTCAAATCCTGAATAGGTATCTATGGTATGGTGCACATACTTTAATTTTCCAAACTCTGCAAAATGAAACATATTCATTTGTCAATTTTCTTTTCTTTGAGTACCCTTTGGGTTACTTCTTGCAGGTAATGGAGTTTGGTTATGCAAAGAATAAGTAGGACATAATTCCTTATAATTTTCTTGCCTTGTTGCCAAGTGATACAAAAGTATTTCTTCCAACCTCTGTTAATATGGTGTTACTTATGAAATTCTGAGGGTTTTAGTACATTACCTATTAATAGCTGATCAATTTTATGATTACCATGTGGTAATGGGCCTGGTATTCTTATATGTGATCTGATATTTGTTATATACAATGGATGGATTCTATTTCTGATTTCTTAAAGTAGTTGAATAAATAACAAAGTTAATTCTGAATCATCTGGAATAAGTTCAGTGGTTTTAATATGTAAAACAACTTTTTCTGTATATTGAGAGTCAGTGACGATATTAAGAGGTTCTGGAAAAATCTATTAATACCATAAGAATAGATATAATTCAGATTTTTTTCAACTAAAGCATATGGACTTTGAGCTACTTATTTTTTCTGATGTATAATCTGCTTTTCATGACTTATTTGCACCACTATATAATGTAGCACCAGAAATTGGTGTCCTATTTCCTACAAGAGGGAGAATCCAATGAGTTCTTTTAGAAACTGAACTTTCTTGCTTTGGGGATTTTTTGCTGTTAATCTCTCTAAAGAAATTACTGAAAGCTTTTTGTCAATGTTTATCTTCTTCCTATAATGAGGCCATTTCAGCACTCATAAAAGGTACCACAATTTCTGCTGGGTCTATCCCCGCTAGTTGATGAAGTCTCATTTTTGCTTTCTGAATCAATTCGGAAATCTTTTCTACATAGGTCTTTAATTTTTTACTCTGTTTGGATGGTAAAAATATCCATTCTAAGGTACTATCTTCTCTGTGCATAAGAATTCCTGTGGGAGAGTGGGTAGAAGGCAAAATAACTAGACAGAATCAAGCTTTGGATTCAAGAAGTCCACGTGTGTATCCTGTAACCTCTTTTCTACCAGAGTCAATTCTCTATATGCCTCAGCTGATAATTTTCTTGGACTATTTAAGTCCTTATCACCATGTAAGACTTGAAATAAATTGCTTAGCTCTTGGGTTGTTTACCTAATTGTGGGCTTTAGCCAATTAATATCTCCCAGCAATTTTTGAAAATCATTAGGAGTTTGTAATTGATCTCTCCTGATTTGTACCTTCTGTGGTCAAATTTTCAGTAAGTCTATCTTATGTCCTAGGTAATTGAAAGAGTCTCCTCTTTGTATTTTTTTTTTTCAGGAACAAATTGTCATCCCCAACAAGGCAATATTGTCATTACTTCATCAAACATTTTTTCCTAAGGTATCTGTATCTGAATCAGCCAGCAAGTTATCATCCATATAATGATAAATTACAGATTGAGGAAACTATTTATGAATTATTTCTAATGATTTTGTACAAAATACTGACATAAGGTAGGACCGTTTAACATTTTCTTTGGCAAGATCCTACAATGGTACCTTTGAACAGGATGAGAATTATTATAAGTAGGCATTGTGAAATCAAATTCTATCTTGCTCTTGCAAAGGGATCATGAAACAGCAATCTTTTAAACCAATTACGATATAGGCTATATCTTATGTAATAAAGAAGTTAGTGGGATTCTGGTTGTAAGGAACCTATAGGCTGAATGACTTTATTGATTGCTCTCATATCTGCTAACATCCTCCATTTCCTAGATTTCTTTTTAATGACAAATATAAAGGAATTCCGAGGGCTGGTGAACTCTTTTATATGTTGAGCCTCCAGTCGCTCTTGGAATAGCTGTTCTAGTGCCTGTAACTCTTGTCATATAGTAACCAAATAAGCTAATGTTGGTTTTCTAACAACTTTTGGCTGACCTTCTTATATTTTATTGTATGCGGATGTGGTGGCTCTTCTCTTAATCCCCCTGTCTCTGTCTTAGTAGCTTTCTCACTGTTATTTATAATTCTAATTTTTCTTCTATGGCATGTCTTTTATCAGTCCACATTTACATTTTTCATTTTCCTGTATTTCTAAAGCTTTTTTTTTTCCTTTGAGAGGGCACAGAAAGCCACTGTGGCTATTAGAATAAAATATGAACTACCAGAATGATAGTAATGATAATCAGTATATTATGCCAGTCTCAGTTATGTCATCTTTTTATTTTGTTTCTGTTTTTAAAGCACCTAACGCAGCACTATACAGGGTCCAAATGCCCTGCTATGGCATTCCCATCCTTACGTGGCTTGTTCTCTTTATATTGCTTTATTTTCTCTTTAAGAATGTCTCTTTATTTTCAAACATTTTTTTCTATGACTGTCTATACCCATTTTCTTATTTTTCTTCAACCCCTAAGCACATTTTCAAGCCTACTCACTGCACCTCTTCAGAGGTTTTCTTGGTTTGAACCTGGCCTTCTGCATGCCTGCAGCCATTCTTTGACCATGTGAGCCAAGCCTTAAAGGGCCAGGCCACTTAACACAACCTACCCCACAGGAATAGGTGGTTGCATACACCGAGCACTCACAAGCTTGCCAGAGAGAATGGGGCATGTGCACCATAGTCCCAGGAAGTGCTTGTTTTTTTTTTTTTTTTCCCATCCATGCATCTGCAGGCTCCTTCTGAGGATCCACTTGGCACATGGCACTGGCAGCTGGCTCCACCTCCCCCTTGTGTCTTTCTGGCAGGCTACCCTACTGGTTCTGGCTGCAGCAATTGCTTGCCCTTCTGTGAGAGTTGAGCCTTATGCCTGTGGGCACTGGCCTGGGGTGCCTACCTGCCCCTGCTCTGGAAAGTTGCTGGGCCCATGCTGGGGCAGGCATTTCCACCTAGCTTTCACTCAAGTGGTAGGGGGCACACCAGCTGCTCGCAGGCCAAGGGCTTGGCTGTGCAGCAAGGCCTCTTAAAGGAGCCATGCTTCTGTATATCACAAGCACAGAGGCTGTCTGAGAAACTGCTGTTGCTCGGGAGCCACATCCAGCTGCTTGTCTGGAGCTTCTCTCCGCTTTTTCGGGCACTATGCCTGGATAAATGTGCTCCACATTGGGCACCAAATATAACAACTCTTTCTTTGGACCACCAGCTCCTGAATAATGACATGGAGACTCTTAACAATTATGAAAGCTTGGCTTTAGCTTAGGCTTGTTGCAAACTAGCTCCTAAATTAACTCATTTATATTATCCTATGGTCTGCCACGTGGTTCATTATCTCTCCTCTCCTCAGTACCATAGATCAAACTCCTCTGCATCTGGCTGAGGAATCTCCTGTGTCTCAGATTCTTTGCCAGATTTCCTCTCTCTCCTTGGAAGTCCCTCCTATCTTCTCCTGCCTATCTATTGGCCATTCAGCTCTTTATTAAACTAATCAAAAGGTACCTTATGCAGGTAAGGAAGGACAGAAATACATTTTCACACAGGGTACAAAAAAGATTGAAGAGACCACCATCCTGATTTTGAGGTGGAGTGACCCACCACCAACTTGTTTATGTCTTTATCAACACTCAACAATTATTGCCATCTCTTGATCCTGTTTCAGGCTATTGAGCAGGCACAGATACTATTCTTTATTTTTCATTTGTTTGCTTTTGTTTTTTGAGATAGGGTTTCTTTGTATATTAGCCCCCCATTCCAGAATTCACTCTGTAGACCAGGCTGGCCTTGAACTCAGAGATTTGCCTGCCTCTGCCTTCCGAGTGCTGGGATTAAAGGTGTGTGCTACCATGACCAGCTACAGATACTGTTCTTATGTTCTATGTTGGGGCTCCTGTTTGGCAGTTCATTGAAAAGCTAGCCATCTGCCTAATCAGGTACCATGAACTACAATGCAAACAGGAGAGGATCATGGAATCTTCTGTATCGTTAGTGCCATTTAGACACCATCTGTGCTGTATAAGCATAGAATGAAGCATGAACAAGCCTATGCCATCCCACCATACTGGTGCCCACTGGCCCATCATAGAGCATGAGGGCTCAATGAGTTTTGTGTCTGTGGATTGAGCACCACACACAAACATACCTGTTCCAGCATTCAGATGTATAAATACATGTGTGTGTTCACAGTCACACATGCACGTGCACACATAAAAAGATTTAAACAAACCAGAAAGCAGCAATGCATGGCAGTCATCAGTCATTGTCATCTACAAATGAGCACTGCCGCCTGCTCCTTGACCTTCTACAACTCAACACGTTGTGAAATAATTCAGGTATCCATGAAAGACACATGAGGTGAGGGAGCAAAAACTATAACCATTAATCTTTTATTATCCATTTTAATAACTTATAGTTAGGTACAAGCTTCCTAAAAGTTACATAAAATCAAAAGTGGGAAATCTTCACATGTACTAGTTTCCTATTTTTAAAAAATCATTTCTAACATACATGAATCAAAGGAAATGTATTTCCTTAAGATATGTAAAACACAAAAACCACCAGTAATGTAGGAGAGTCCTTTGTATTTGGGTTGCTTTTATTGGTTAATAAAGAAACTGCCTTGGTCTTTTGATAGGGCAGAACTTAGATAGACAGGGAAAGAAAACAGGATACTGGAAAGGGAACAGAGTCAGAGAGAGCTACCAGCCATAAAGCACCCAGATCAGACACACTGAATCTTTCCCGGTAAGCCACGACTCATGGTGTCACACAGATTATTAAAAATGGGTTAAACAGATATGTGAGAGTTAGCCAATAAGAGGCTAGAGCTAATGGGCCAGACAGTATTTAAATAAATAACAGTTTCCGTGTAATTATTTCGGGTATAAGCTAGCTAGACACTGGGCAGCGGGAGCCGGGCGGCCGCCGGGACCAAATGCAAGCCGGCACACCTCTTGCTACAGAATGGCGCCCAACGTGGGGCTAAAGCTACACACCAGAAAAAAATAGAATACGGTGATGGTTAATTCTGACTAGAATAAACCATTTTATGGGTTTTTCTAGGATAAAAACATTAGAAACACTGGATTAAGACAGTCCTCCATCTTCTAAACCACTGAGGGCCACTGACTGGCAGCCATGTTTGAGGGCCTTGGGGGCAACATCCAAGCTAATGAAGCTCACAAGGCTAACATATTTTGGGCCTATCACTGTATGCTCCACCTGTCGGACCTTCTGAACCACCTTCTCTTTCCCTCCTTGGGCTTTTGTGGGTTTAAAACTTTCACCTACTATTTGTAGAAACCCCAGATTACCCTAGGCTCTTGCCCCACACTAAGCCCCACAACCCCCCTCCCAACCTTGTCTTATCCCCAAACCCCCCTTACTCCTGCTCAGAAGCACTGGGGACCCTCTGCTCTCCCAGACCTGGCTTTTGGACCAAACATTTGCAGATCCTGCCTCACCCTCTTTGTAGATGGGAGCTCACTCATGGACAGATCAGGAAACTGCCAACAATCTATGCAGTGGTCATCCATACCAAGATTGTGGAGGCAGTCTGTCTACCAATGAAGACCATGTCACAAAAGGTGGAGCTGATTGCCCTCACTCGGGTACTCCAGATAGCTAAAGGAGAGAGTCAACATCTATACTGACTCAAAATATGCTTTCTTAAAAGCCCACACCCATTTTGTCTTACGGAAAGAAAGAGGCTTCCTCACTACCAAGGGCAATCCCATTGTCAATGGACCCCTTATAACCAAACCCTTGGAGGCCCTTCAGCTCCCAGCAGAGGTAGCTATAATCTACCATCTGGGGCACCAGACCTCCAAGGATCCAGTGGCCTTGAGCAATGATAGGGCCAAATAGGTGGCCCAGAGACTGGCTTCCAGTTCTACTGAATCCATGAAACATGCATTTTTTTACTTCCTCCTATTAACTCTGTTACCAACCAGAGGAAAGAGACAAACTCCCAAATAAAGCGGCCACACAGACAAAAGATGGATGACTCCACCTAAATAACTGTCTCATCCTTCCCCAGGACCAGGCAGTCCTCATCATTTCTGACATCCACCAAACCCTACATACAGGTCCCAAGGCTTTGTTCCACTTCTTAGAGCCCTTCTTTGATCCCACCAATCTTCGAACACATATTTTTTTTTTCAGATTCACTCTTCCTGCCAGAGATGCACCAAGGTCAACCTTCTTCAGGGGGCTCTCCAGCTATGCCAGCCCCTGCACCCGTTCCAAGGACACCAACCAGCGAGAGCTAGGAGATTGACCTCACCCATATGACCATTCATAAAAAGCTCCACTATCTCCTAACCCTTGTTGACATCTTTACAGGGTGGATCAAGGCATTCCCAACTTCCAGGGAAATGATGGAAGTGGGCGCTCAGGCACTCCTTGAACACATCCTTCCTCACTTTGACCATAAAAAGAGACAACGGTCCAGCCTTTATTTCCAAAGTAGTGGAATTCATTTCTAAAGTTTTGAACATTTCCTGGAAACTGCATATTCTGTGTCCTCCACAGTCACTGAGAGCCAAAGGCCTCATCAAACAACTCTCCAAGCTCTCCCTTGAGCTCGGGTTGCCTTGGCCCCTCCTGCCCACCTCCAAGCCATTCCATGTTCTCCACTGGTCTGCCCCTTTGAGCGCCTGCATGGATGGCCATTCCTCCTCAACCACCACCTGCTGGCCCAGGCTCCCCCACTGGCTGACTGCTTTCCCTTCTCTGGTCCCTCGTCCATTCACATGCTACACTATCTCCTTGTCACCACATCAAGGACTCAATGACCACCAAACCTGACCTTCCTTCCCCAGAGGATTAGACGTCTCTTAAGCAGCTCTCTTCCAAGCTTTGGGGCCTCAGTGGACAGGACCCCATACGTAATCCTCACTGTCCCTTCAGCAGCCATGTTCTTAGGGGATCAGCGTTGGAACTACCTACCCAGGCTAAAAAGGGCATCTAAAAAGGAGAGTTGGTCTGTTCATCAGCTGGTCTCCACCACCCTCTGGTTCAGAGAGAAAACTCTGTTGGTACTGTAGGGACTCTTTCCTACCTGTGTGAACCCTCAGCTTCTGGAGGGTCTGTAAGATCTCATCTTCTGGACACAGAGGCCTCCGCAAATACAGTAGTGCATAATAGGTCCTACTAGGTGCCTACATGCCCCCTACTAACACTGCTAAACATCCTGTCCCTGGGCCACCATCCCACATAGGCTATCAGGATATAGTTATCAGGTCAAGCTGAGTATGACCTCAACCTCCATGGTGAGTGTACATACAGTGCTCTGTATCCGATCCAGCTGGATACGAACACTCTTCCATCACACATAATACAGTAGGTATCACTGTACCAACCCACCCCCTTCAGTACTTCAGGCCAACATACTTGGCTATTTTTCAGGCACTGCTGGAACACAGGTCACTGCCACATATAAACTTGTAAGTATACGGCCTTGCTTGACATCCTACCTTTCTGCTATACCACATACATTACTAGGCCATGGCAGAGGACTGTTCAGCATGGCTGGAAAGGAGTGGTGCATTTTGAGTGGTAAGAGGGCCAAAGCATGTTTCCAGGAGGGCCTGATGGGTAACACTTTGTGTGGGACAGTGGAAGGAGTCCAGCACTTTGTGTTAAGCTGTGTAAGTACAACGTCAGCAGGGAAGGATGTCCATCAGAACCAAATACATAGTAACTTTTGGGTTTTGCACAGGTGCTGATCCAGCATGGGCGTCAGCAGTGTATGTGGGAGGGATCTTGCAGGCCTATGCCTGATATTGCATTTAGAGCAGAGTCTAAGGAGTATACAGCAGAGTCAATACTTAGAAGTGTTTATGAACTGAGGAAGTTGTGTATCAGGGTCAGATACCTAGTGCCATGTGGTATGATGGGGTGAGGTATCCAGTAGGACCTGTTGCC
>PVIU01029695.1:0-17171 GCA_004026605.1 Ondatra zibethicus
CCTTGGAGACGTCATAGGCCATATTACCAGCTTGAGAGTTTCCCATGGAGCACTTTTATCTACAAGTGACTGATCCACGGGAGAAACTGGCTGTATGCCACTTTATATACAGTGGACTTGCAGACAGCCACAGAATACCGCTTTATTTACAACGGATTTACTTTCTCTTTTGGTTACACGGGCTTACAGCAGCAATAGCACTCCTCACCCAGTAGATGGCAGCATAACCAAAGGCAACAAAAGAACCACAATGACAAAGCCCATAAAAACACCGCAGGATATAAAAGGGTTAATTTGCAGAGTCAACAAAAGGGAATCAGCATACCTGAAGGGATTGCCAGCTGCCTCTCTAACGTGTCAGGTTCTGAATCCTGGCCCTTCGCTTGGCGTTTTCCAGAAGTTTGTTCTTTCTCCCGGGTTTCAGCACCAATTCTAGTCAACCCCCGACCAGCAGGAATACAACCACACTCAGGATTCTTCCCGTATCACGCTTTATTTAGAGAGCCTCTCGGTTGAAAGTTTTACGGGGAAAAGAGGGAGGGAGAGCAAAAGGTAGGGAGTGCAGAAGTGAGAGGGGAAGGCGAAGGGGACAAAGGGGCAAAGGGGATGCGAAAGGGACGAGCTCCAAATGGAGGCTGCTTATATAGGGAAAAAAGACGCGGTTCGTACCTCAATTGGCTGCAGATAAGCCTGTGGACACCAGGACCCTCAGGATTGGATAGGGACCCCAAGGTTGAAACGCATTCGGGAAGCGCCTGGACACTCAGTCCTGGAGCATTGCCAAATATGGAATTGTTTACCTCTGAACTGCCAGGGTGAAATCGCCATCTTGTAATGGCGTTTTGCCTGCGGCTCCCTGCAGGGAACTCTCATCCATTGCTGGTGGGAATGAAAACTTGTGCAACCACTTCGAAAATCAGTGTGGTGGTTTCTCAGAAAACTGGGAATCAACCTACCTCTCAATCCAGCAATAACACTCTTGTGAATATACCCAAGAGATTCCCAATCATACCACAAAGCTCATAGCAGCATCATTTGTAATAGCCAGAACATGGAAATAACCTAGATGCCCCTCAACTGAAGAATGGATAAAGGAAGTATGGCACATCTACACATTAGAGTACTACTCAGTGGTAAAAAATAATGACATCTTGAATTTTGCATGAAAATGCATCAAATTAGAAAACACTATCCTGAGTGAGGTAACCCAGAGCCAAGAAAAGAATATGGTATGCACTCACTCATTAGTGGATTCTAGTCATAAACAAATAGCATCCAGCCTATAGTTCATGATCCTAGAGAATCTAAGCAATAACGGTAAACTCAAAGATAAACATATAGACCCATCTGGAAATTGGAATTAGACAAAAATTTGAGAGCAGGGGGGCAGAGGGTAGAAAGAAGGGGGGGAAAGGAGGGCTGAGAAGGACTTGAAGGAATGGGATGGTCGAGACGGAGGAAAGACAAATATGAGAGCAAGGAAAGAGTTATCTTGATTGGGGGAGCCATTATGGAGTTAGCAAGAATCCCAGCTCTAGAAAAATGCCCAAGAACCCACAGGATGACCCCAGCTAAGACCCTAATCAATAGAGGAGAGGGTGTCTGAATTGGAGTTACCCTGTAGTCAGACTGATGATTATCTTAAATATCACCATAGAACCTTCATCCAACAACAGATGGGAACAGAGGCAATGAACCACATTGGAGCACAGGACTGAGCTCCCAAGATCCAGTTGAAAAGTGGAAGGAGTGAGGGTATGAGCAAGGAATTCAAGACCATGAGCGGGTCAACCACAGAGACAGTTTGCTTGAACTAATGGGAACTGGACTGGGAGTGAATGAGCACTCGGATAACAAGCACCTCTGAAGGGAGTTGACAGATGGGGCCGACTGTGGGGCCACTGATAGTGACACTGAGATTTGTCTCTACTGCATGTATCAGCTTCTGGAGATCCTATTCCCTATGGATGTAAACCTTGCTCAACCTAGATGTAGTAGGGAGGGCCTGGGACTTTACACAGGGCAGGGTGCATGGCCCTCTCTTAGGATTGGAGGGGGTAGGGTGGGAGGGTCTAAAGCTGCAAAACAATCCCACAACAGTTTGGAAATTATTATTAAAAGGGGTTATTTATTGGAGGGGAAAAAACTTACAGATCAATGTCCCAAACCACATGCTCTTGTCACAAACAGGAAACAGAGAGTCTAGCAGTCTGAATGGGAGCTGGAAGCAAGAGAGTGAGCGGAGGGCTGCTGCTGCTTGTTAAAATGAAACTGACCATGCCCAATATCTTAAAGGCTATTGGCTGAAGGAGCAGAAGGAGCTCCCGCAGCAAGGCTCTGTGGAGGGAGAGGGAGGGGAATGGAGGAACGGATGGAGTGGGAATTTGGAAAAATAAAGTTTAAGTTAAAAATAAGTTCTGGTTCATGGTGGTAAGATCTACGCCAACTTTAAAAAATGATAAGATGACCTGTCCATTAATTAGGAAATGATGGGGCTGGAAAGCCATTTCAGTAGTCTGCCAGAGGACCTGAGTTCAATTCCCAGTATTCACATGGCAGCTCTCAACCATTATAACTCCAATTTCTGTGGAATATGGTGCCCTCCTATGGCCTCTTTGGGTACTGCACACATAGTGTACAGCCATTCATGCAGGCAAAACACCCATAAACAGAAAATAAAATAATTTTTAAAAATAAATAGAATATGATGATATTCTTCCAGGATGATTCTATATTCTTATCTATGTTAGCCACATAGCTCAGTACCTTTTTCATTGGGGAAGTTCACTTCCTGCTTCTTCGGTGGTCTGGGCAGGAGTGAGGAGGAATGAGCTTCCTCCTTCCCAGCATTCTCCTGTTCTCATCATCCCACCTCTACTTCCTGTCTGGTTGACCCACCTATATTTCCTGCCTGGCCAATCAGCATTTATTTAAAACATGATTGACAGAATACAGACAATTCTCCCACACCATTTCCTAGATAAGAATAATGGGTTAATATAAGCTACAAGAACTAATAAGAAGCCTGAGCTAATGGGCCAATCAGTTTATAACCTAATGCAGACTCTCTGTGTGATTTTCTTTGGGGCTTGCTGGCTGGGGGTACAGGATGGGACAGAAATCCCAACAAGCCGACCCTCATGTTACAATGTCTCTTTGTAATAATTTGATTTCAAGGACTAACTCAAAAAAAGATACTTCAGTCGAAATGTTCTCTCCCTGAGAGAACATTTTAATTTTAAGCAACAGACCCAGAGTGTGAATTGTAGATCCTGATCCATTATGAATTGGAAAATGAGTGCATCATAAAGGAAAACATGAATTCAGAAAAGAAACACTAAAAAGAATACCTACATGAGAGAACGCAATAGTTTTCTGGATGAAATCTATATAATCATCTATATAAGAAAGTAGCCTATTACTCAAGTTGGAAAATAGTTTATAACACTTAGACATCAGTTTCCATATCTTTTGAGGAAAATGAGGTACCAATGTACATTAACATATTGGACTTGCAATTCCCATGTAGACAGCAGAGAAAAATGAGGCAGGAGAATCCACAAAAAAAGATAATAAGAATGACGAATGATAAGAATGACTTAGAAGGCCATGCATTGGTGGCACACGTCTTTAATTCCAGTACTGGGGAGGCAGAGACAGGTGGATGTCTGTGAGTTCAAGGCCAGCCTGGTCTACAAGAACTAGTTCCAGGACAACCAGGGCTACACAGAGAAACCCTGTCTCAAAAAACAAACAAAAAGAAAGAAAGGAAGATAGGAAGGAAGGAAGGAAGGAAGGATTGACTCAGAAGGGTTAGTATGAGTTGAGATAGAAAACCCAGGTGGTTTAGGGAGAATATTTAAAGTCTGGACTTATCACATTCTGGCCTGACCTCTTTCATTTCTGGCTAGCTCCTGGTTAATGTCATCGGGTAACCTTAGTGTGGGGCTCCAGACACTTTATGATCTGGGTGTTACATGGCTGAAGCTAGTACACTTAAGCAGTCCTCCAAGCTGCAGATTTAGACGTGACATGATAAAAAGCAGAATGCTGCTATCCCTGTGGAGCTGCAGACTTAGGAATGATGATGATAAAAAGCAGAATGATGCTCGTTGGTTTCTGGTTTTATCATGTTGCTTTTCAGATTGTTGGAAGAATTCTTGGATTGACGCCTACCCATCTCTTCCTCTGATTTCAGTCAGGGGAGTCTCAGTGGGTTGGGACCTCCCAGGATGGCTTGTACACACTCACCCCTCTGGATAACTGATCTCTGTGGAGGAAGAGGAAGTCTCTTCTTTAATTCAGATCCTTTTGTACCTCCAATATCAGCACAGGGAGAGAAGTTCTTGGGGTTCCAATGTTCCACAGAGGAAAGGGCAATCTTGCAGGGGTGGGGTGCTGGGTCCTGTTGATCAAAGAGGCCTGCAGGGACCTTACCACCAGGCTTGCACAACCTTACCAGTGTGAGCCACCTTCCATCTCAGCGCAGAAAGAGAGAGTGCTGGGGTACCAAAGCCCCACCGTGAAAAGTGCAATCCTGAGGGGGTGGGGGTGGGGGTGTGGGGTGGGGGTGCAGTGTCCTGTGAAACAAAGAGGCCCGGCCGCGGGGATCTTACCTCCAGGCGGTCACAGCCCTAACAGTGTGCGCCTCCGTTCTCAGCACAGGAAGAGAGAGTGCTGGGGTACCAAAGCCCCACCGAGGAAAGGGCGATCTTGTGAGGGGAGGGGGGGAGCAGTGTTGGGTGAAACAGAGGCAGATATGATGATGACGATGATGATGATGATGATGATGATGATGATGATGATGATGATAAAAAGCTCCTCTTGTTTCTCTTAGGATTTCTTTCTTTGCAAACCTTGTAAGGTATTTGTTACTGGTTGCTGAATATTTGAATTTAGGTCCTCAGTCTTACATTGTGTGGGAAAAATAATTGTAGGACACACAAAGAGAACACAAAGCAAAATAAATTTGGCAAGGCAGTTTCTTTTGGCAATATGAGAAATTACAACCCTATACCCTGGCAGATAACAACCCTACAACCTGAAAGATGACAACCAACCCAATATCTGGATATATAACAGCCCTATATCCTGACAAATGGCAACCCTTTATTCTGTAAGATGACAAGGAACACTATACCTGGACAGATCACAACCCTATCCCCTGACAGTTAACAACTGTATAACCCTACAGATGTCAAACCTATATCCTGACAGATTAAAACCCTAAACCCTAACAGATCACAACCCAGTATCCTGACAGATGACAAGTCTAAACTCTGACAGATGACAACCTTATTCCCTAACAGATGATAACCCTATATCCTGAGACACAAAAACAGCCTTAATACTAACAGATTACAGCCAGCTTCTCTGCTGACTGATTGCAACTATAACCCTGACACATGAAAGCTAACACTGTGTCCTGACTATTGACAACCATTTACCCTGACAGATAACTATCCTATACCCAGATAGATGACAACCAACCCTATACCCTGATAGATCATAACCCTATAGTCTGATATAAAACAACCCAATTCCCTGAGAGATGACAACACTTTACACTGACAGATGAGAAACATATACAAGGACATATGACAAACCTACACCCTGACAGATGAGAACCAATGCTATTCCTTGACAGATGACATCCCTATGCCTTGACTGATGACACCCAACCCTATACCATGACAGATGAAAATATTGTATACTGACAGACAGCAACCCTATACCCTGACAGATGAAAACCATATACCCTGACAGATAATAACCAACCCAATAGCATGATAGATGACAACCCTATACATTGACAGATGTCAACCCTATACCCTGACAGATGAAAAACTTTACACTGATAGATGACAACCATGTATCCACAGATATGTCAACCAACCCTTTACCCTGAGAGATGACAACCCTATATCCTCACAGATGGCAACCATATTCTCTGACAGATGACAACAATCCTATATCCTGACAGATGACAATCCTATACATGACAAATGACAGATCTATACTCTGACAGGTGACAACCCTATACCTGACAGATGACAATCAACCATATACCCTGAGAGTTGAAAATATTACACCCTGACAGATGACAAACCTATAACCTGACAGATGACAACCAACACTATAAATTAACAGGTGACAAACCTCAACCCTGATAGATGACAAACCTCTATTCTGACAAATGACAACCATATACCCAGACAGATAGATGACAACAAATACTATATCATGACAGATGACAACCCTATACCCTGACAGATGAGAATCCAATACTCTGACAGATGAAAACCCTATACTCTGAGATGACAATAAACCATAAACACTGATAGATGACAACCAATCCTATAACCTGACATATGACAACCCCATACCCCAAGAGATGAAAACCCTATACTCTGATAGATGAAAACCAACCCTAAACCCTGACAGATAACAACCCTATACCCTGTGGATTACAACCAACCCTACACCCTGACAGAAGACAAAAAAACCAGTATCCTGACAGATGACAAACCTATACCCTGATAGATAACAATCAACCCTATACCATGACTGATGAAAATCCTATACCCTGACAGATGATAAATAACCCAATACATTGACAGAAGACAAAAAAACCAATATCCTGACAGATCACAAATCTACACACTTACAACAACAACCAACACTATACCCTGACAGATGATAACCTATACATGACAGAAGACAATACTATGCCCTAAGAGATGATAACCACATACCCTGACAGATGACAGATGACAACCCTATAATCTGAGATGACAACCAAACATATACACTGATCTTATACCCTGACAGATGACAGTCCAAATCCCTGACAGATGAAAACCCTATAACCTGACAGATGACAACCCTATTCCCTGAGAGATGACAACTCTATACCGCAAAATATACAGATGACAAACCTACACCCTGACAGATGACCACCCTATGCCTTGACAGATGACAACAAACCTTATAGATGACAATATTATACCCTGAAAGATGACAAAACTCTACCCTGACAGAAGACAAAACTATACACTAACAGATGACAAACTTAAACCCTGAAAAATGCCAAATCAATACCCTGTCAGATGACAACCATATATGTTGATATATGACAACCAAAAATATACCCTGACAGATGACAACTAACAATATACCCTGACAGATGACAACTAACAATATACCCTGATAGATGAACACCCTATACACTGACAGATGAAAACCAACCCTATACCCTGACAGATGACAATACTATACTCTGACAGATAAAAACCCTATCCTGACAGATGACAAACCAATCCCTGACAGATGACAACCCCATGCCCAGACAGGTGACAACATTATACCCTGACAGATAATAACCAACCCAAAATCCAGATAGAAGATAACCCTATAGCATGATAGATGACAACCAACCCTATACCCTGGCAGGTGATAACATTATACCCTGACAGATGACAATCAACCCTATACACTGACAGATGATAACCATGTATCCTTAGAGATGACAATCAATCTTATACCCAGAGAGATGAAAACCCTATTTTTTCAGAGATGTCAAACCTATCCCTGACAGATGACAAAGATTCTATACCTCGACAGATGACAACATTGTACATGACAGATGACAATCCTATACCCAGACAGATGACAGATTTTTAAATGACAGATGACAACCACCCTGTACTCAGAGAAATGACAAACGACCATATAACCTAACAGATTACAACTCTATAACCTGGTAGATGAAACCATATATTGACAAATGACAGTACTACACCCTGACAGATGACAACCAATTCTATACTCTACACCTGACTGATGACAATCAACTGTATATCCTGAGAGTTGAAAGCCCTATACCCTGACAGATGACAACCAACCCTATACTTTTACAGATGACAAACTTATAACACATATAACCTGACAGATGACAACCAAGACTATAACTTGACAGGTGACAAAACTCAACCCTGATAGATAAAACGCCTTTATCCCTATACCCTAAGAGATGACAACCTAAAACCATGACAAATGAGAACCCTATGACATGACAGATGACAATGCTTTACCCTGACAAATGACAAACAACATGATACCCTGACAGATGACAAACCAATATGCTGAGAGAGGACAATCAATACTATACCATGAAGGATGACATCTAACCCTATACACTCACAGCTGACAACCCTATATCATGGCATATAACAACTCAATACCCTGAAAGATTAAATCCATATTTCCTGACATATGAAAACCAACCCTATATGTTGAGAGATGACAACCCTATACTCCTACAAATGACAATACTATACCATGACAAATGACAATCCTATACCCTAAGATGACAACCTAAACATTAACAGATGACAACCAACCCTATACCATAACTGATGACAATCCTACACCTTGACAGATGAGAACCAACCCTATACCCTGACCCATGACAATGCTTTACCCAGACAGATGTCAACTCTATACCCAAAAAGATGACAACCTACCCTATACATGGGCAGATGACAACCATATACCCTTAGAGATGACAACCAACCATATACAATGACAGATGACAACCAAGCCTATACCCCAACAGATAACAACCCTATAGCATGACAGATGACAACCAACTCTATACCCTGACAGATGGCAACCCTATACCCTGACAGATGACAACTCTATACTCTGAGATGACAACCAAAAATACACACTTACAGATGGCAAGCTATACCCTGAGAGATGACAACCCTATACCCGACAGATGAAAACCAACTGTATACAGTGAGAGATGAAAAACATATACCTTGACAGATGACAACCTTATACACTGACAAATAACAATTCTATATCCTGAGATAACAAACATCCCAGTACACTAACAGATGACAACCAACCCTACACACTGACAGATGAAAATCTTATACCCTGGAAGATGAAAACCAACCCTATACACTAACAGATGACAACCATCCCTATACCCTGACAGATGACAACACTATATTCTGACAGATGACAAAACTTTACCCTCACAACCCTATACCATGACAAATAAAATCTTTATACCCTGACAGATGATAACTGACACTATAAACTGACTGGTGACAACATATACCCTGACACATGACAAAAAAAACCCTATACCCTGATAGATGACAATATTATACTCTGTCTGATGTCAACCCTATACCCTGACAGATGACAACTCTTTGACCTTACATATAACAACCAAATCTACACCCTAAGAGATGACTTGACTATACCTTGACAGATGAAAACCAACGCTATACCCTGACAGTTGACAACCTTATACTCTGAGAGATGAAAACTAACCCTATACCCTGACCTATGAAAAATCTATACTCTGGCAGATGGCAACCCTATACCCTGACAGATGACAATAAACACTACACCCTGACAGAGGAAAACCCTTTACCATGACAGATGACAACCCTATACCATGAAAGATGAGAATCCTATACCCTGACAGATGACAACCCTATACCCTGGAAGATGGAAACCGTATACCCTGGCAGATGACAACCTTATACCTTGAGAGATGAAAACCTTATAGCCTAACAGAGGACAACCAACCCTACATCTGACAGATGAAAACCCTATACCATAACAAATGACAAATCTGATGGATGACCACCCAATCCTATGAAAAATGACAACCAATCCTATACACTGACAGATTACAACAGTATATCTTGACAGATTATGACTAATGCTATACACAGACAGATGACAAACCATGTACCCTGACAAATGACAACCCTTTATTCTAACAGATGACAACCAACAATATACCCTGAAAGATAACAGCTCTATGCCCTGACAGATAAAAATCAACCCTATACCCTGACACATGTCAACCCTATAATCTGACAGATTACAACAATACCTATATCTTGAGAGTTGTCAACCAACCCTATACCCTGACAGATGACAAACAAAGCTATACCCTGACAGATGACAACCCTAACTAATGACAACCTTATACCCTGACAGAAGGCAACCCTATACCCTAATAAACCCTCACAATGAGTGATGACAACCCTATACCCTGACAGATGTCAACCCTATAGCCTAACAGAAGACAACCAACCTTATACCCTGACAGATGACAACCAATCTTATTTCCTGACAGATGGCAAACCTATACTCTGACCTATGACAACCAACACTATACACTGACAGATGATGACAACCAACTTTATACCCTGACAGATGACAATCTTATACCTTGAGAGATGACAACTTTATACCCTGACAGATGACAATCTTATACCTTGAGAGATGACAACTTTATACCCTGACAGATGACAATCAACCCTTTATCCTGAAAGAGGACAACCCTATTCCCTGAGAGATGACAAACAACACTATACCATGACAGATGACAATGCACCTTATACTACAACAGATAATAACGAATCCAATACCCAGACATGACAAACCTATACCCTGACAGATGACAACCCAACCTATATCCTGAGAGATGAAAACCATAACAAACTCTATACCTAGAAAGATGACAACCCTATACCCTGACAGATGACAACCCATCCTATACCCTGACAGAATACAAAGAAGACTATACCCAGAAAGATAAAAACCCTATATCCTGACAGATGAACACCAAACTATACAATGACAAATGACAACTCTATATGCTGGCAGATGACAACCCTATACCCTGGTAAATGATAAACCTCTACCCAGACAGATGACAAGCAACATTATATCTTGACAGATGACAACCATATAACCTGACAGATGACAACCAACTCTATACTCTGTCAGATGACAGCTGTATACCCTGAGAGATGACATCTCTATATCCCTTACAGATGACAACAAACCTTATACCCTGACAGACAACAACCCTATACCCTGTAGATGACAATCAACCCTATACCCTGACAGGTGACAACCAATCATATGCTCTTATAGATGACAAGCAACCTTATACCCTTACAAATAAAAGCCCAATACCCTGGCAGATGACAAAAGTTACCCTGAGAGATGACAAAAAATCCCTATACCCTAACAGATGAAAACCCTATACTCTGAAAGATGATAACACTGCACCCCTGACAACTGATAACCTTATACCCTGACAAATGAAAATCTACCATATACCCTGACAGATGTCAACCCTATATTCTGACAGATGACAACCCTATTACCTGAGAGATGACAACCCTATACCCTGACAGGAAACAACAACTCTATAACCTGAGAGATGACAATACTATACCCTGAGAAATGATAACACTATACCATGACAGATAACAACCAACCTTATACCCTTACAGATGACAAGCAATCCTATACCCCAACAGATGACAAACAACCATATACCTTTATGGTGTAGGAGCTCCCTCTGTCTTTGTGTTGCTTTCATTGGTTAATGAATAAAAAACTGCCTTGACCTAGTTGATAGGGCAGAACTTAGGTAGGCAGAGAAAACAGAACTGAATGCTGGGAAGAAGAAGAGCAGAGTCAGAGACACCATGGATCCTCTGCCTGAGATGGATGCAGGTTATAATTTTAGCCAGGAAGCCACTGCCATGTGGTAATACACAGATTAATGGAGATGGGTTAAACAAATATGTAAGAGTTAGCCAATAAGAGGCTAGAGATAATGGGCCAAACAGTGATTTAATTAACACAATTTCTGTGTGGTTATTTTGGGTGTAAGCTAGCCAAGCAGCCAGGACACAGGCCTCTCCCTGAAACACCTTTACATATGATGGTGTAGGAGGTTCTTCTGTATTTGTATTGCTTTCATTGGTTGAATAAAGAAAACTGCTTTGGCCTTTTGATAGGGCAGAAATCAGGTAGGTGGACTAGACAGAAGAGAATTCTGGGAGGAAGAAGGGAGTGAGAGAGAGAACTGCTGCCATAAAATCACCAGAGTCAGACATGCTGAAACTTTCCTGGTAAGCCACAATCTCGTGGTAAACACAGATTAACAGAAACGGGTTAGTTTAAGATGTGAGAGTTGGCCAAGAAGAGCCTAGATAAAATGTTTTAAACGAATACAGTTTCTGTGTAATTATTTCGGGTATAAGCTAGCCGGGTAGGATGGAACAAGGGGCCCTCTGCCAGGTGGCTGGGAGCCAGGCGGTGGGACACAGCGTGTTCCTCATTACTACAGATTGGCACCCAACATGGGGCACTGACTCCACGTAAAACCTGAGAGGGCTTAAAAAAGAATTCTAGACACAAATATAGAGTTTCACACAGTTGGTAGCATGTCATAGCTCCTTTAAGAGAAAATTCCCTGACTCAGCAGCCCTACCATAAAAAAGCCACACCATTTTAAAACGAGGCTTCCTGGGCCCTGCCTCTACTGCAAACTCCAGCTATGGAACATTTGTGGGCCCGGATGTTTGTGTGCGCACTTGGGGTCAGGTACAAAGTAACTGAGACCATGCTTGTGGTTTGGTGCCAGCCTGGGCAGGTAGCATGATCAGGTCTACTAGGCATACACAGATGGGAGAGCATGGCGGATTTCTGTCACCATACGCAGAGATGTTTCCGGGCTGTGCAGTGCTCTGCGTGACAGATTTGACTATAACTCAGATAAAAAGTTGCACGCTCATTCTCTGTGTTGGACTGTTGAGTGCAGCTCCTACCTGGCAGCCCCAGAGCTAGCAGAAATGGTACATACACCATTTTAAAATTGGAGAAAGGCAGAGCCAACATCCAAAGCAGCTGCAACCAAGCTGCTTAACATTTTAAAAGCTCTTCAAGACAGTAGACAATTAAGAACAATACAATAGGACAAATTCAGACATAAAAGACCTCTAAATGGGTCACAGTGTTGGATGGATGTACGTAGGCTTGAGAGAGAAAATAAAAAGAGTATAGAGAGTCATAAAATAAAGTTAATACTAAAAATATGTAGTCTTTAAAGAGACAGAGTAAAGTGACAGAGTAAAAATAAGCCATGTAAAAATGAAAAAATTCACAGAATGTCTGGATTATGTATTGTGTTTTCTTTAAAATTTTTGACTGTAAAGTAGCTAACTACAGAGAGACATTTCATTGTATGGGATGCCAAGCTAAATCAGCATGGATATTATTATAAAGGTATCATGACTTCCAAATTTGGGTCTAAAGATATGGTGATTTGGAAAAGAGGTTCTTCTTTTGTTTTCACAGAGGATGAGAACCTGTGGATTGCTTCCAGACCAATAATATGGTTTCATAGACCATATGACAAAACTATACCCTGACAGATGACACCCTATACCCTGAGAGAATACAAAGAAGACTATAACCTGAAAGACGACAACCCTATATCCTGGCATATGAACACCAAACTATATACTTATAGATTACAACTTTGTACCCTGGAAGATGACAACCCTGTACCCTTATAGCTAAGAAACCACCCTATAACCTGACAGATGAAAAGCAAACTATACAATGACAAATGACAACTCTATACCCTGGCAGATGACAACCCTATACCCTGGTAAATGACAAACCTCTACCCAGACAGATGACAAACAACCAATCCTATAATCTGACAGATCACAAATCTATACACTGATAGGTTACAAACCTATACCCTTACAGATGACAACCCTATACCCTACAGAAGAAAACAGTATTCCCTAATAGATGACAACTCTATATTCTGACAGATGACAACACTATACCATGACACATGACAATCAAACCTGTACCCTGACAATGACAACCAACCATATAATCTGACAGATGATAACTATATACCCTGAAAGATGGCATCCCTATACCCTGACAGATGACAACAAAACCTTTACCCTGACAAATGGCAACCAACCAATGTTATACATTGACAGAAGACAGCCAGTCCTATACTCTAACAGATTACAATGCTGTACCCTGACAGATGACAACCAGATATTCACCCTGCCAGATGAAAACTTTATATCCTGACAGATGAAAACCCTATAGACTGACTGATGACAACCCTAGTTCCGGAAAGATGACAAATCTATACCATGACAGAGGACAACCATATACCCTAACAGAGGATAATTCAATAACCCTGACAGATGACAACCCTATACCCTGACAGCTCTGACCTGTATCTGTAAATCCTGGTCTGGATTCCTTTCTGCAGATGTCCCTGGGTTGGAGTTGGGCCTGGAAAGGCTTTTGGCTACAGTCTACTGCCTCAGAGGTCACAGGCTCGGATGTGCCCAGACCTGCAGAGGACCTGCTTATCCCTCAGATGTCCCAGACTCATACTTGGACCTAGAGAGGTTCCACTGCGTACTCCCTCTGATGTCTCAGACCAATGCCTCTTTTAACTTTTCTATTCACTGTTAGTACAGTTATAAGAATTCTTGAAAAATGCACATGTGTTTCTCTCTGAAGGGAAGCCAGTTTCTTGATACTGTTCAAAGCACTGTTACTAGTATAATGAGTGTTCGGCTATTAACTACATACGATATTTTGCGAGAATCAGTACTTTTTTTCTGAACATGTACATAGCTTCTTAATGGAATCATGAGTATTCCTTAAGCAAAAATATATTTCATTTTGTGAAAGAAGCACATTTCTTTTAACTTTTCTATTCACTGTTTATTCCATTGATAACATTTCTTGAAAAATGCACATGCGTTTCTGAAGGCAAGCAAGTTTCTTGAAACTGTTCAAAGATATTACTAGTATAATATGTGCTCCCTTAATAAGTACATGCTGTATTTTGGGAGAATCAGCACATAATTCTGAAAGTGTTCATACCTTCTTAATAAGATCCTGCATTTTCCTTAAAGAAACGCATAATACATTCTGTGAAAGAAGGATGTTTCTTTTTTTTATTTTTTCTTTATTTTTCCACTAAAAAATTGATACTTCCTCCCCTTCTCCCATTCCCTTCCCACTCCCCCACTAACCCTTCTCCCTGCCACTTCATCATTAAGAGAGGACAGGGTACCGTGCCCTGTGGGAAATCCAAGGCCCTCCCCCTTCCATCCAGGCCCAGGAAGGTGTGCATCCAAGTAAACTAGGGTCCCAAAAAGCCAATACATGCAGAATAGACAGGTCCCAGTGCCATTATCGATGGCTTCTCCAATATCCACCTTTCCTCCATCTCCACCCTCCCACTCCCCCAAGCTCTCCCCAGTCCTTCCCTTCTCCCTTCTCCCTCCCCCTCTCCCCTTACCCCCACCCCCTACCCCCACCTCTATCCCCACTGCAGTATTCACAACTTTTGCCTGGCAATCTTGTTTGCTTCCAATTTCCAAGAGGATCTATATATGTTTTTCATGGGTTGACATTGCTATTTGGCTTCTCTGGGCTTGTGAGCTATAAGCTTAGCTTCCTTTTTTTAGAGAAAAATACATATGCATATATCAAAGAATCTTATAAATGGGATAACAGTGCATAGAAACCATAAAAGGCAGGTGCTTCTTTCACAGAAACCTTCATGTGTTTTATTGAAAGAAACTCATGATTCTTAAGAATGTAAATGCACTCTCATTAAATGTGATGATTCTTTAAAATTACAGCATATAGTTACTATGGGATTACTCCCTATATGTCTATCCATGCTTTGAACAGTTTAAAGAAACTGTATTCTTTTACAATTAAATGCATGTGTGTTTCTCAAAAATCTTATAAATGTGCTAACAGTGTACAGAAATGTTAAAATAAATGTGATTCTTTCACACTGTGTCTCGTGCGTTTCTTTGAGGGAAACTCACATTCTATTAAGAAGCTAAATACACTCTCATTAAATTTGGTGATTTTTTTAAATTTGCAGGATATAGTCACTAGGAAAACACTCTTTATATCTAACAATGCTTTGAACAGTTTAAGGAAACTTTATTTTTTTATTTTTTTATTTTTTTCCATATTCTTCTTTTCTTCAATTCAAAAAATATTTACATTTCCTTCCTTTCTCTCAGTCCCCTCCTGCTCCCCCTCCTCCCTCCTGTTGCTTCCTTAAAAGAGGGCATGGTGCCCTGCCCTGTGGGAAGTCCAAGGCCGTCCCCCCTCCATCCCGGCCTAGGAAGGTGTGCCTCCAAATAGACTAGGTTCCCAAAAAGATAATACATGCAGAAGAGATAGGTACTAGTGTCATTGTTGATGGCTTCTCAGTCAGCCCCCACTGGCAGCCACATTCAGAGATTCCGGTTTGATCATATGCTCATTCAGTCCCAGTCCAGCTGGATTTGGTGAACTCCCATTAGATCAGGCACACTGTCTCAGTGGGTGGACCAGACTCTCACGGTCCTGACTTCCTTACTCATCTTCTCCCACCTTCTGCCCTTTGACTGGACCTTGGGAGCTCAGTCCATTGCTCTGATGTGAATGTGGGTCTCTCTCTGTCTCTACCTCCATCCATCGGACGAAATTTCTATGGTGGTGATCAAGATATCCATCAATGTGACTATGGGACAAGGCTAGTTCAGGCACCCTCTCCTCCGCTGCCTGAATACGAAGCTGGGGACATCCACGAGGACACCTGAGATGCCTTCCAGGACTTGCCAGTCTTAAAATGACTCCCTTAATGTAGATATCTTATTCCCTTCTCCAATATCCACCTTTCTTTCATGTCTATCCTCCCACTCCCCCAAGCTCTCCCCAGTCCTTCCCTTCTCCCTTCTCCTTCACCCCTCCCGTTCCCCCACCCCCCACCCCCACCTCTATCCCACCCCCGTATTCCCAACTTTTGCCTGGCAATCTTGTTTGCTTCCAATTTCCAAGAAGATCTATATATGTTTTTCTTTGGGTTCACCTTGCTATTTGGCTTCTCTGGGCTTGTGAGCTATAAGCTTAGTGTCCTTTATTTTATAGCTAGGGTCCACTAATGAGTGAGTACATACCATAATCATCTTTCTGGGTTTGGGTTACCTCACTCAGGATAGCGTTTTCTATTCCCATCCATTTGCATGCAAAATTCAAGATGTCATTGTATTTTACTGCTGAGTAGTACTCTAATGTGTATATATTCCACACTTTCTTGATCCATTCTTCCATTGAGGGGCACCTAGGTTGTTTCCAGGTTCTGGCTATTACAAACAATGCTGCTATGAACATAGTTGCACAAATGCTTTTGTAGTATGATTGGACTTCTCTTGGGTATATTCCCAAGAGTGGTATTGCTGGATCCTGAGGTAGGTTGATTCCCAATT
>PVIU01029696.1:0-17167 GCA_004026605.1 Ondatra zibethicus
CTATTTCTTTTCCAAACATGATTTAGAAGGTATGACTGTTTCTCTGCCTCTTCCTGGCAGGTGCCAGGATGGTCACCTCCTCTGCACTGTGCTGTCTCTTAGACTCTAACAAAATTATCCTTGAACTTCCTTTTGAACCCATTTCTGAATTTTGGGGTTTTTTTGGTTAATAAGACTAAAAATCCTGAAATGGAACTCCAGTTTCCCCAGTAACCATCTTAGTATGTAGTCCAGAGGACCAGGCTCAAATGCATGATCCTCCTGCCTTGGTCTCCCCAGTGCTGGGACTGCAGCTATGCACCCGCCATTATATCAGAGCACAAACAGTATTTTTGACCAGACCTGCTTCTTCCTTCATCTGCATCTCAGCTTTCCTTCCCTTTCTCTGGCTGCTTCTCTCTGCTCCGGCTGGTCCTCCTCTGACTCATACACGAACCTGCGGTCCCACTCGGCCCGTTTCCTTATTTATTCATTTGATTTCCAAGCTGACAGTGGAAACAGCCTGACTTTTCCAGAGCAAAGCAGACAGTTTTGAGCCACAGCAGACATAGGTTAAGCTCTGCTAAACTCTCCAACATGAGGATTATAAATTAAAGGTCAATCCATTCTTTCACATGGTTGCTATTGAAAAAAAAAAAAGTAAAAAGAAAAACTTGCAATGTAGTAGATTCCGATGAATTACAGTCTTATGTCAAGGCTACAAAGGAAATGCCAGTGTTAGAATAAAGATCTGTTTCCAACGGCATCCTTGGACAGGGCCTGACCCTGGTGATTCATCCAGAGTCCCCTTAATCAGACATTTGTTCTTGCTCCTACCTGTAGCTCAGATGCTCACTAGAGAGCTCCACACCAGCTCCTACCCTACATCATACCCATCCCAGCTCCCTGTCCAGCCCCATGGCAAGCAAGGTCTAGATGACCCAGGAAGATTTTGTAAAGGTTTTCCAAGGAATAGATTTCCATTCCCTGATCCCTCCACCTAGGTCAGCAGCCCAGAGTGAGCGCTGCACTTTTAGCATTGGAAAACACTGGCAAGGGACCTAGCTTTACCAAGTCCTGAGACGCGCAGCCACCTACGGTTGAGCTGCTTGACTTAAACACAACACAGACCCAGGCAGGAATGCATGGCTGGTGGTTTAACTTCCAATGGTGTCGTACAAAGCACCAGCACCTGCATTGTCTCCTTTGGGCTCATCAGCAAGCCTGTCAGGTAAGGGGGCCAGGGTGATTATGTGTATAGCAACTCTATTTGTGTTTCTTTTGCAAGACTACATGCATATAATACCTCCACGCTGAACACATGCTGTGGAGGAGAGGTGGAGAGTAGACACAAACAGACCGGAGAACCAGGTCCGACCCAAAGAACACCCCAATGTACCAAGTCCAGAAGCAGTGAAAAGCATCCTTTCCCTTCTCCTTGCAGGATATTTTCCAGGATTGGGAATCTGCTTCCAAAGAAGCCACAGCTGCTTGTCCCCCATTTCCACCCCTTCCGCTATGCGGCTCGGGAATTTGTTTCAATTTTGGAAGCCAAAGCAAGCAAAATTTGCCTTTCCTGGATTTTTCAAAGCTCTACCCCATCCTGCCCCTTTATGATGTTTTGAGTGTAAAATATCACCCCCCACAAATTCATGTTTGAAAATTTGGTTTCTAGATGGTGGTCCTTTTGGGGAAGTTGTGGATTCTTAAGGAACTGAGGCCAACCTAGTGGATAAACACTACAGGCTGGGCCTTTTAGAGCTAAACCCCATACCCAGTAGTATCCAGCTTGCTGCTTCCTGTGCCTCCAACATGTGAACAAGCCATTCCATAAGATCCTGCTGCCACGAGGACCATGCCTCCCCCCCCGCCCCCCTTGATACACTGAAACTATGAGTCCTTTTTTCCCTTAACTCAGACATTTTTTACCCAGCATGAAAAGGGTACCTAATGTGCCTTTCTTCTCTATCCTGGGAAACACACTTGTCTGCCTACAGCCAGCTAATCTCATACACCCAGCTGCTGCAGAGCAGAAAATACAAGTGACATTTTTCTTCAGAGGCATGGCCACTGGTTGGTTTCCCATGCTTGAGTGGGTGACCCCACAATTATGCACATGCAGAGAAGTGTGAACTAGACTCCATAGGTTACTAAAAAACACATTAAAATTAATTTAATTCGCCCTGAGTGGAGATCATGGAAAGAAACAGAGGACCCATCCCTTTCCTCAGATTTTTATCATTTACAGTTGAGAATGCAAAAGAGGCAGAAAAGGGGAGAGACATAAATGACCTGCCCAATCAGCAAGGTCACATGTGCATTCCTACAAGTTCCCCTCTCGTTTTAAACATTTTTAAACCAAAAAAGAGCCAAACCATGCACAAATTTTCACCCTGCTTCCCCCCCCATGTAATTCTTTTTTTGTTTTGTTTTGGTTTTGGTTTTGTTATTTTAATTGATTTTTATTGAGCTCTACATTTTTCTCTGCTCCCCTCCCTGCCTCTCCCCTCCCCCCACATAATTCTTAAGGTAAGCATTCCCCTGTGTCCTTAAATGTCACTTGAAAATGTGATTACAGATGTATTAATTAATGCTGAGATCAACTTGACAGGATCTAAAACCAACCATGAGACATTCCCCCCAGTTTTGTTTCTGAGGACGCTTCCAGATTTGCTCAATAGTCGTAGGAGTTCTGACCCTAAATACAGGTGGCATCACAACACACGGTGAGGTCCCAACTGAATGGAAAGGAGACACTGGACTGGGAACCAGGTTTCTTCTTCCTGCCTTTTGACTTGCTACCTCATTTTTTCCATCAAGACAGATTGTGTCCTCGAATATGAGCTGGCATAAGCCCCTTCCTTAGGCGGCTTGCCGGGTGTTTGTCACACCTATCAGAAAAGGAACTGACACAATAGCTATGCCAGCAGATACTCCAAAATGTGCCTATTGCCATATCGCTATCAAATTTGGGAGTCACAGTCTGGGCCCCAACAAGCCACAACTTGCCATGGGTGTTGAGTAACCAGTCCAGAGAGCCAATTTGACAGGAAAAAGCAGGGAAGGGAAATGCAGTCAGTGTAGCCAGGTGAAGAGTCTGTGAAGTGCAGACTTTCCCAAGTCTGAGCCCTGATTTGACATTGTGGTTTAAATAGAAAGCAATAGATATGCATAACTAACCTTTCCAGCAAGGTGTGGCCCTTGCCCATGGCAGTGTCTCTCCTTCAAGGTCAACTGACTAGCTATAAACCTTTCTCTAAGATGCAAATTCCTCTTCTGGGCTACCAAGGCTTCAGTCATTTCTTCTTCCTGCAAGAGATTCCTAGAAGAAAAAAAAACATCTAATTTCCAGGGGTTCATTCTTTTAATAGTTTGATAGCCAAAGAGGAGCGTACAACTGTCTCTTTAAATATATATCTATGCCTGCCAGACAGGTCAGTAACATACATATGCACCCACACACAGCAGACACACAAAAAAATCTTTAATTGCTCCACTATTTCTATTTGCAAAGAACATTAAGACAAAGGATTAAAAAGATGACAGAAGAGAGGGAAGAAGGAAGGAAGGAAGGTGCAATGGTAAAAATAAAATGCTGCAAGTCCCCAAGTCGTGGGCCACAAGGGGCAGCGGATCCCAGGTAGGAAGCCACATGGTGGGTGAGAAACAGAGAGCAGCAAGTCCCAGTCAGGGAGCCGCATGGCAAGTGAGAGACCAAGATGAATAGGCATGCCATGTAGAGTGAAGTTGGATATTTATTTATTGGGTTATGGAAGGGAAGGAAAGAGGAAGGGAGAAGGGGCATGAGGAAAGAAGAAACGGGGGGAAGAGCGGGAAGATGAGAGGAGCCATGGCAACAGCTACCTCTATAGGAGAGAGAAGGAAAAGAAGAGGCTCAGGATGCAAGCAGGAAGGAAGATCTGCCTGCCTCGGCAGTGGATGGGAGGGGGGGTCAGGGAGAGAGTGGGCAGAGCTTGTCTCTTAAAGGGACAGGACAGACCATTACAATCCCATCTCTTTTTTATAATAAAAAGGTGGGAGGTTAGGCATAACAGGTTAAAGGAATAGAAGCGGCAGATTCTCAAGACTGCTTCCTGCTTATTTGTGGGCATCATCTGGGTTGGGGGAACCTGAGAAAGCTGGGTGCTGGTCACATCCTGGAGTAGCTGTCCAGTGTATGTGGTATGGAAATGTCTGGTGTCTCTTACACCTGTTTAAGGTATTGACAGAACAGAGGACAAAGATAAGTTTAGGAAAAAAAATCTTTTAGGACCAGGGAATTGAAGGGTGTATCTGACGTGTTTAAGGTGGATCCTTCAATTTTGCTCCCTGGAACTCACAAGAATTTTTGGGGGGCTTGTGAAAACATAAGTTTTAAACATATGCATTGTATAAACAGTAGCATATTTATGGAAGAATGACTGTGACAGATATTTTTGCATAATGAAAAGTATTTTTAAGACTATGGAAAGCAATGTGAGAGAGAAATTTGATAACTTGTATTTGTCCTCACACCTTTATAACTTGCAGGTACACACCTTAATAACTTGTATTTGTGTTTTACTGAAATTTGTTTGGTGAGGTTGTCCTTTTAAACTGATAAAAAAAAAAACCTCTCAGCTGTCAAACTGCATCAGAGATCTTTGAGAAGGACAAAATTTTACTTGAGTCATTGATTAAAAAATGACGGAGAACTTACTTGGTTGGAACCTAGAACTACTCCTCAGGGTCCTCCATGGTCACTGAAGGTCATATTTGCCTTGTGCTGTTTAGTGCAGGGCCTGCCAGGCTCCAGAAGATCCTGTGGACTAAGAAATCTGTAGGAAAACAAGCCTACCTGAGCAGCTAGGCTGTCAATTCCAGCTATTCTGTCCATGTCTGGAGATCTTCAGTTTAGATGAAAGGCAGTTTTTTCCAGTGGTCAGCGGGTTGGCAGTTGAAACGAATTGCAGATGGACATTGTTTTATGCCCATTTGTCTTCTGTATTCTTTGGAGGAAGTAGAGTGCTGCTGCTAGGAGCCAACCTGTCTTTTTTGTTATAAAAAGTTTTTAATAATTAAATATTTAAATGCCATATTCCCCAGATCTCAGAGCAATTGAGGGCTGTTTACTTGGTATAGATGAGTTATAACTACAGTATAGAATCTTCCTGGAGAACTGAGTCCAAGCTTGACTGTGCTGGCTCTCAACAGGTAAGATTTACACTTGTAAAAAGACAGAAAGAAGAAAAAAAACTGCTTGCAATAGAAAGTTAATGGCAGAACTGATAATAGTAGAGAACAGCTTAATATATTTTAAATCAGGGTTGGATTACATATATAGTATTTTTTGTAAGAGACTTACAAGTACATACCAGTTTAAAACATGAGACTTATTGCTTTGTAGTCTGGAATGAGATACAATGAACAGACAATTATAACATTTAACAGTAAACAGGTATATTTAAGTTACATGTATGAACATACACACACACACACACACACAGAGCAAACAGTAATTGGGCAAAGTGGATGCTTTGGTGGGCCCTACCAAAGGCATGCCATTGCACAAAATACACATGCAACGCAGTCAGCACTGGGGAACCAGGCAGGTAATACCTCAGTAAAAATGGCAGAACTTGGTCACCTGACCTGGCTCTCAATTAAGATGGTGGTGAAATCACCTGACCTCAGTTAAGATGGTGGCAAGGTCACCTGACATCAGTCAAAATGGCAGTGGTCACATGTTGTATGGAAGAGAGACCAAGAGGTGTGATCCACACTGTTGCCAAGCCTCCGTGCCACAAGCCATAGCAAGGAGCAAAGGCTGGAATTGAAAACAGCTGCCTTGTGGATCCAACCAATCTTGTTGGCAGCAGTGGCAGGGACAGTTTGAGGAAAAGGGGAGCCAGCAGGACTCTGGTGGAGCATAGTTTGAAGGTTTATACCATTGCTGAAAATGTGAAAACACTGCAGGGCTTGTAGAAGAGCATCCTCTCTCTACACGTGGGGTGTTAAAACCTGACTGGCTCCAGTCTGGGCGACTCAGAAGCCAAAGAGGCTGGAGGCTGCTCCAAGTGGTCTCTCACAGTGGGGACTACTTATGAGTGATAGAAAAGAAAAGCCTGCAGACCATGAGGGAGCTCCCTGCCTGGGACTGGCTGCCTTTCTGGCCTGCTGTTCTCTCGGGACCAGCTGTCCACTGCTGCCACTTGGGGAACAGCACTATTTTTACTTAAACCATAACAGAAGGATGGAGGGAAGGAAGGAAGGAAAGAAGGAAGGAAGGAAAGAAGGAAGGAAGGAAGGAAGGAAGGAAGGGGACCCAAGAGCTCTCCTTGTAGTATCTCACAGAATCCTTACTCAAATGTGTGAAGGGTATAGTTGGATGTTTTTTACTCTTTCTCTTTTTCTCTTTGTGGACCCACCATCCTGTAGTGGCATTTCATTTGTATTTTTATAAATAAACTTGCCTGAAGATCAGAAAAGTAAAACAACCATACTGGTCAGCCTTACAAACCAGGCAGCTATGACACACACCTTTAATCCCAGTGGCCACACTAGCTTGCCATAGAAACCAGGCAGTAGTGATGCACGCCCTTAGAGAGGATTATAAAATGGGAGGAGACAGCTCTCAGTCTCAGTCTCATTCTGAGGTTTCCTGGAGGCAGGATCACCATTTTTGGACTGAGGTCAAGGTAAGAGCCAGTGACTAGCTGTTTTGCTTTTCAGGTCTTCAGGTTGAATCCCAATATCTGTCTCTGAGGTTTTATGCTTCACTACACAGCTCCCAGATAGACACACAGAGACTTATTATTACTTATGTATGCCTGACCTTAGCTTGGCTTATTTCTAGCCAACTTTTCCTAACTTAAATTACCCCATCTACCTTTTGCCTTTGGACTTTTACCTTTCTCTATTTCTGTATATATTTTCTCTCCTTTTTATTTCATGTCTGACTGTGTGGCTGGCCCCTTCTTTTCTCATTCTTTCCTTTTCTCATTGTCTTGCTTCTCCTAGATTTTTCTCCTCTTTATTCTCTCTGCCTGCCAGCCCCACCTATCCTTCCTCCTGCTTTGCTATTGACCATTCAGCTCTTTGTTAGATAATCAGGTGTTTTAGACAGGCAAAGTAACACATTTTCACAGAGTTAAACAAATGCAACAAAAAAGAATACAACACATCTTTGCATCATTAGACAAATGTTCCACAGCATAAACAAATGTAATAATCTTAAAATAATAATCCAAAACAGAAGGGTTCAGTTTTCTCCCATTGTGCTGATAACAACCTGTGGTTCAGAAAGGCTAAAGTAGACCCCAGGGATATTCAAACAGCAGGAGGCAAAACAATGACAATTAGCATTTAGTAAATGATCTACTATGAGCTGAATTCAGGAGTCCCATGTGGCAGGCAAAATAGTAGACCCATCAAGAAGTAATTTGGGGTGTGGAGCTGGGCTCTGGGCATGCAATGCTGTGTTCATCTACCCACATCTCTCTAGGCCACCTTGGCTTACTCTGTAATGAGCCACCCAACATGCAGCAGGAAATGCAGACCTAAGATCTGCTTCCTAACCAAGCCTCACAGATACTTGCATAAAGTCAGATGAAGCCCCGTAGCAAAGGTTAAGATTGTATGAGAAACAAAAGATTTGTCCAGGGTTAAGGTTAGTCTTATTTTTCTCATCTTGCTCCCCCATCCCTTCTTCATATCCTTCTCTTCTCTAAAAGGAAGTTTCAGTGACTGAGAAACCCTCTCCTCCATGCTTTTAGGAGACATCCTTGTCCATCCCCTCATCGGTAACGCAGATTGACTAAGGCCTCCACTGCTCACAATCCCCAAAATTAGACAAGAAATATCAGGTCCCAAACAGATTTTATTCCAACAATGGCAACAATAATTGGATATTTTATTTAAAATACAATTGAGTGTGGCTGGTTTGATGGTTCAGTACTAAGAGTACTTGATCAACAAATGTTAAGAATCTGAGTTGGAATCCCCATAACTCATGTCAAAAGTGGGACATATCTGCATGGGGACTTACAGCCCCAGTTTTGGTCAGGAAAGGAAACAAGAGCATTTCTAGGACTTGCTGACTTTCAGCCTAACTTTAGATTCAGTGGGAGACCCTGATTCCAGGTGATGAGGCAGAGAGTGATAGATCCAACACCCAGCCTCCTCCTCTGGCTTCCACATGCATGCACAAGAATGAGAGCCTGCACACATACACTGCACACATGCGCACACGTGCACACACACACACACACATACACACACACACACACACACACACTACAAATGCATACACATAGACAACAAATAAATCAATAATTATAAGAAGTAATTTCTAACGAGAAAATTAAAAAATATAAAAACTCCTGTGAACCATTCTTAAAAGTTCTCACTTGTTTGGCCATGAAGGGACCAGGCTCTGCATTTTAAACAAGAATCCTCACATGGTTCCAGTGAGTGAGCACATAGTGAGACACTTTGGTGTCATGAGATTGGAACTGCCTGAGAATCATGTTATCATAGCATAGTAATAAAATCTACATCCCTATGAGGATACCACCATAATTTTCTCTCTGTCTGGGTGAGCAGGTAAATTTGATGCAGATTAAGATGCAGGCTGCTAAGATGAAAGGAAATGAACTGAAGCTTTCAGTTCTTACTAGTGTGTTTAATTCATTTAGAATGAATTAGGGGATATAATAGGGAAGACCTAAAGTCATTGCTTTTTTTCCAATAAACAACCACTTTTTTGGATTAATATCTTAAATTAATGCTGCCAATGATTATTTTTTTGTGATATTGAAGATGGAACTCAGGGCATTGGGCATGCTCAGAAAGCATTCTACCACTGAGGTTGTTCTTTGAGACAGGATTTCAATATATAGCCCAGGCTGGTTTTGAACTCATTATATTCTTGCCTCAGCTAGTGGTGCCTTCTTCGTGGGAGTCTTTCATGGTAAATGTGAACTTAGTCCATTGGTTTTGATTTGTGACGGGGTTAGAAAAATGTTCATCTTCCAGATATTGGCTGGTCCCATCCTTCTTGTCAAAATCCCTATATAATCTTACCTATTCATTCTTCTGGATGATAGCAACAGGATTGTTATTTTCAAGGTACTTGGAAGTTCCAACAAGATTTTGATTGTTTTATTGTAAACTTACATATAAATTTTGAGTTACTAGCACCTGGGCATTCTTCCATCTACTAACTACCAACCTGTCTCTCTTTACTGTCCTAAATAATTTGTAATAATAACTTTCAAGGACTAGAAATTTACATTACATTGCTAAATGAGCTGCATAGGTACAATACCTTAAACAAGAGTACAAACATATGTACAGTATGTTCTAAGAAAAATAATCTTAATTTTGTATCAATATATAAAATATCTTAAACAAGAGTAGAAACATATATACAGTATAAGAAAAGAACTTTAAATTTGTACCAATATACAGAAATTCATACCAATATAAAATATTTAAGACTAGTTTAAAAGTAGATTCAACAATCTACCTCTATATCCTATCATTGCTACATCCCCCTTTTTCTTTTCAGAATGAGATCCCTGAATCTAATCTCCTTTGTTCAGCTTTTTTCCTGACCATTGCAAAAAATAACTTGTAACCAACCCCCCTAAATGATGACAAATATCCATAACCCACTGAACAACAAAAGCCACCCACCTCACCTCTTGGGAATGTGGGTATCATGTTTTAAAAATTATTTCCTGTTGTCTGGGGGTTAAAGTATCTTTAGGGAACCCTGAGAAAATTGGGATAATGGTCAAGTCCTGGGACAGCTAGGTTTATCATTTGTTGTTCAGCCTCTGTGTTGTGGGAAAGTTTAGGGCTTATCTCAAGACCTGGTTAGAGTAGTTTGTAAAACTGAACCATCTCAGCTAGCCTCCTTGAGACTGTCCTGAGCATTTTATAGTTCAAAGATGATCTTTGGATTGTATTTGTCACCTTAATGGCATTACCGTAATCAAGGTGGAATCATTGTTGTGGGGGCCCATCATCCTTTTAGAGACTTATGGTTCACTGCAAAAACCATAAAAAAAAATTTGAATCTCATATGCAGCAGATCTTGGAGTGGTTAAAGTATCACAATTTGGTAAGCACATCCAGAATACACAAACTGATAGAAACCTGAAATAATATATAGGAAGCTTGATGAGGCCTTTTTCTAGAACTGGTACTCTATGTGGTCATTAAAATCATGACAGAAAATTTAAATTTAAAATATATATGTTAATCTTATAAATTTTGAGATAATATTTATACCTTAAGAAAAATCCTAAAGAGTCAAAATAAAACCAAAAGATTATGAGATTAGTGGAAATAGAATTAATTTTGATTTTTCTTCTGCCTCATATTAGTGGCTCTTATGACATGACAGAGGTTTCAGATTTCCTTTAACAAGCACGCTTGGATTTAGGGAAGGAGGCAGTCATGCTCTAACTCCAAAGTCAACTTTAATTTTTAGCTGAACTAGAACTACAAAGAGATAATTTGTCTTATATGTCTGTAGAGAAAAGGGAACATTTAGGAAGATTTATGAAATTTTATCCAGTTGGAAATGTGCTATATCATTAGGCCAATTTACTCTTTTTCTTGGGCCATTTTCTCTGGATAATTTGTCTCTTTTTTCAGATGTCTCATTTGTTTAGTAGTGTTCAGATTCCTTAGTTTGATGCCTTCCATTCCTGGAAAGCCCAAACACACACACACACACACACACACACACACACACACACCAAAAAAAAAAGCCTACCCCAATGTTAACTTCAGGGAGTTTTTTTGGGGGGGAGGGCAGGTTATATCTGATCAAATGAAAAGCATTTGTTAGTCTTTTATGTTAGTTTAGAATGAATGATCAATCTGTTTGATGAACTATTGCCTTTTTTAATAAAGAGGTCTCTCCTGTTCTAATCTAATCTTTATCTATTTTGATGGTATCCATAGCTTTTTTTCTCCTTTGGAAACAAAGAAAACCCTCTTCCTCAACATAATACATGTCCTGGTTTCCATTCTGAGGTCAAGATATTTTTTAAATATATAGGTTGGTTTAATCTAGCAGCTTTTATAATCCAATGTCTCTCAGCAGCCATTGTTATCAGCAACCAGAAAATTTCAAGACAACACAATAACATACAGGACCCAGATTCACCTTGTACTTTCCATTTTTATGTGGCTTTTTAGTTTTATTTTATTCCATTTTAAAGAACTTTATTATTTTTAAGCTATTTTTAGATTGTCTATATCCTTTCTCTTTTCTCTTCCAGGCCTATGTTTATTTTTAAACACATTATAATCCATTTAGAGATTTTTTTTCTGCCTGGATCTGTCTTTATGGTGGATCTGTAATGTTTTTTGTCTACACGAGCAAAACTTCAAGCCACCATGTGACTTAGTTCATGGTTCAAGCCTGAAGGAAGTAGCCAGGAGACGCCTCTCTGTACCACTGCTCACATGAGTGACTGTGGGACTAGAAAACTATGTTTGGCTCTGTTTCTGCATGTTTGGAACCTCTTGTTGAGCTTTTTTAGGTTTTATGTGGATATACATAGTCAAGTCCCACTTTGGGTACCATTTGTAGGGGAGTTTTCCCTCAAGACCACTGGTTAGCTCTGTCCTGTCAGTCAGCTCCCAAACAACCACACAGGGATTTAATATTAATTATAAATCCTTAGCTTATAGCTTAGGCTTGTTTTTGGCTAGCTCTTATAACTTAAATTAACTTATTTCTATTAATCTATGTGCTGCTCTGAGGCTCATTTACCTCATCTATGTAATTCCTATCCTGTTCTTTCTGTGTCTCATGGTGTCTCTTGAGACTCACTTAACTCCACACTCCCTCACTCTTCCCAGTGTCCTCTCAGTTTGGCTTTCCCACCTAACCTCTTTTTGCCTAACTACCAGCCAGTCATCTCTTTATTAATCCAATCAGAAGGCACCTTGGCAAAGACACATCTTCACAATGTACAAACAGATTTTATGCCATAACGAGGTCCAATTAGTCTTCTCTCTAATTTTGGCTGGTTTTGGGTTTTATCTACTATAGTTTTTTCTTTACATTTAACCAACTCTAGTATTTCTTATACATAAAAATTTTAACAATGCTTATGCAAACAAGCATAATTAGCCCAGTGATTTCACACACACACATATACACATCAGACACACACACATACACTCACAAACACATGAACAAGAAAGGATGAGAAGCAGCTGGAAAATAGGAGGTTCAGAAGGAGTGAGGGGAGAAAAGAGGTTAATCACTGTACATATAATTGGAACTCATTATGTACATGTATTGTCAGAGAATAGGTTAAAATACAAAAAAAAAGTACAACATCACATTGACTTTAATCTTAGGAATACTTTTACAAATATTTCTAGAATAAGACTTTTGATGTTTAGCATTATAAAAGAATATAGCATTTCACAATTGTTTTGTTTCTAAATTACTGTCTTTATTATTATTTATCAGAGACTAGAATTAAATAGTGCTTTGTGACACTTGAAGAAAGAGAAGTTAATGTGATTTTTTTTATTTTTGGTTTTCCACAATATGAATTGTGCCTTTCAAAGAGTCTGGGGGACTGGATCAATGCTCTCTGGTTAAGCACTTGTAACAAAAGCATGAGAACTGGAGTTTGGGTCCCTAGAACCCATGTAAATGCTGGGTCAGCTCATTGTTTCATTTAAAAGTCCAGCTTCTAAAACAGATAAGGTGGCTACAGCAAGGTGGTTAGCAAACCTAGCCATATCAGTGAGCTGTGGGTTTGATTGAGAAACCCTGCCACAAAGAGTATAGTAGAAGTATGATGGAGGGTGATTCCCCCACATCAAGCTCAGGCCTATACATATATGTGCACACATTCACACACAAGGTCACTCACACACATAAAACTTGCAAACACATGAAACACACATACAATGAACAAACAAAAATATGTGTACCAACATTCACAGTGAACTTTATTGCCAGTCTTTCAATACTCAGATATCCTCATCCTTGAGTTGCCTGTTGTCGGGTATTCACCTTAATGGTTGGAATGCATCACAAGGTACTGGTTTAAAGAAATAGCCTGATTTTCCCCGTACATCATTGTGTATCCTACAATAATACATTACCTGGGCATAAAAATACAAAAAGATTCTCTAAAACCTTTTTTGGCATTGATCTATCACTGAAAACACCAGCATTTGGGAAGGACATGTCACTTAGTGGCATGAGGTGACTAAGCTGTGGAGGTAAGAGGGGAGAAAAATTTATTCTAAGTGTTGTAAGTATTAGACTTACCTGTTCTAGACAACAAATGGTTTCACAGTTTCCAATTCCACTCAGTCAGTCTTATGCCTCCTGGAATTTCCTTGCAGGTATTGACAATAGTTCTACTAGCAGGTTCCAGGACTGGATGACCTTAACTTTCTGTCTTCTTGGGTTTTGTATTACAAAATTAGAAGCCATTGTGTACGGCATCACTTTCAGGCCAGATTTCAGCAAAAGGCAGCATTTTAACGGGCATTGGCAGTTTAGGCAACGTTGAGTCTTGGATTCAGATAGACCTTGGTTTGTGTTCCAACTGAGGGACATTTTCTTTCAGCAACCTGAAAAGTCAAGCTGTAGCAGCTTAGGCAACAACACCATTCATGTTTTCACATGACTACAATACTCAGACTTGGAGACAAATCCTGCATGTTTCTGCTCATATATGAGTCCTAGCTTTTAATGTTTACATATATGTGTTTTATACAAATATATATAGAGAGAGTATAGGTAATGAAACTGAAAACGGGTCATGAAAGAGTAAAGGGGAAACTTAGGAAAGCAAGGGAAAGGTACACAACAAAACACATGTGACATGAAATCAGAAACACATGTGACATGAAAGCAGAAACACATGACATGAAAGCAGAAGGGTAGGAGGAGTTGGTGAACAATGGAGATAAAGAAGATCAGGAACAACAAAGATATGCTCTAAAATGTCATAACAAAATCCCACAAGAGGCCTTCAGACATGAGTTGTACTAACCAAACCAAAGATATCACCAAAGACTTGACATCTCCCCCCTCGTTTCTTTGCTCTCCCAAACACCAAAAGAGGACCCTGGCCTGTGGCAATAAAATGGCTGCCAGATATGCATACTCAAGTCTTCAGAACACCCCTTCCAGGTAGAGAAAAGAAGAATTTTCTGAGAATTTCTGCAGGAAAGGGATTATCTATCTATTCCTCCTAGAATTTCAACCTCATTTTAAAATAAGGATTCCAACTTGGGAAGCTAAGCCAGAGTCCACCCAAGGTCAGCCATGGATATCCAGAAGGTAAGGTCTGGGACACATCTGCTTTGCATTGCATGCATTCATAATCCTTGGTCAGAGGCTAAGGTAATCTCCAAAAGAAGAGGAGATGGCCAACAAGAACTAGCATTGCCCACAGGGACTGAGTCCTACTCCATGGGTTTGAATTTGGACTCCATTACTCAAATTCTTTGCATTCAAAATGTGAATAATAGGGGCTGAAAAGATGGCCTGGTCAGTGTAATACTTACTGCACAAGAATCCTCAGAACCCACAAGAAAAGCTGGACATGTCAGAGAACACCTGTAATCTTGGTTCTGAGGAAGTAAAGACAGGAGGCTCCTGAGGCTCATCAATTAGTCGGTCAGGCCAAGGTAAGGAGCCTGTCTCAGAAGATAAGGTAGAGAGTGATTAAGGAAGGCATCTGACACACACTTGCATACATACACACACGCACGCACACACACACACACACACACACACACACACACAAACACACACAGGCACAGACACGGACATACCAAAGAAAGAAAAGACTGTGGATAACATTTCTCCATTAGGACTTACTTAGCATCAATTGGGATATTGCATGTGAAGTGGCCCATACAATGACTACTCAAGAAATATAGATCTGGTCACCCATCACCATCATTTCTTGATCTTTGTGCCTTTGGGGCAAACCTACTCCTTGAAGCAAGTGACCAGCTTTCTGCTCGACCCCAGCCTGTGTGGTTTGGACAGAGTGGAAGAAGAAAGTTCACTGTCAGGGACCAGCCTCAACAAAAATACCTCTTGCCAAAATAGAGGTGTAAGGATTTAGAAAGTATTAGTAAAGAATATGAAGATGTGAATGAAAATAATAAAACGGAGAAATATATAAGATAGTATCAGGAGGAAATTCCAGTGAGTCCTAGAATTCATCCATGTTTAATTTCCAATTGCTTTAAATGCCCCTGACCCCAAAAGGTAGGAATAAGACAAAAAACTGCATTAACATGATACAAGGAAATGAACAGACCAATTGAAGGCCATGGGCTACATCCATAGTTAAACACTCTGTTGCTAAAATGAAAAGTCATGCTCACACCCTAGGCCAAAACTTTCTGTAGGCAAACCACTTCCTGGGTGGAATCCAAAGTTATATCCTTAAGGGAACTGAAACTTAGTTGGATCCATAGAGTTTGTTTGAGGTAGAAACATAACTACTTCTCTGTTCCTAAAATACAAGGTCTGGCTATTAACCACACCTGTTCACAATAACCTTGAGAGAGCAGAAATCTCTGATCTAAATCTAGGTGGTGTAATAGTAAAAATAAAATTGCTGTGGCTCCCTGAGAGGCACAGCAGCAGTAACGCTGCAGGTCCCTGAGTGGTGGCAATGGTCCATGAGACCACACCAGAGGTCCCCAAACAGCAGCAGGCAGCAGGCAGGTCCCGAGACCATGGCAGGCTATGAAGGCATCCGGGTCCCAGGCAGGAAGCTGCATGGCGGATGAGAGACCGAGACAGATAGGCATGCCATGCAGAATGAAGTTGAGTATTTATTTAGTGGTTTATGGAATGGAAGGGGAGAGGGGAGAAGGGGAGAAGGGGAAAGTACAGAGAGAGAGAGAAACAGAAAGGGGAAAGGAGAGAAGTGGGGAGAAGGGAGAGACAGAAGCTGCCTCTTCAAGAGAGAGATGGAAAGGAAGGGTCTCAGGCTGAAAACTGAAGATCAGCTTGCCTCTACAGACTGATGAAGAGGGAGTGGGAACGGCTTGTCTCTTAAAGGAACAGGACAGACCATTACATTCCCATCTCTTTCTTATAATAAAAAGGCAGGAGGTTAGGCACAACAGGCTAAAGGAATTTGGGTGGCAGATTTTCAAGACTGCTTCCTGCTTATTTGTGGGCATCATCTTGGGTGGGGATCTGAAAAAGCTGGGTGCTGGTCACATGCTAGCATAGTTTGTCTCTTTGCTCCTGTTCGGTGTTTGTGGTATGAAAATGTCTGGTGTCTCTTATACCTGTTTAAGGTATTGGCAGAACAGAGGACAAAGTTAAGTTTAGGAAAAAATATTTTAGGACCAGAGAATCGAGAGGGGTATATCTGACCTGTTTAAAGTGGATCCTTCAATTTGGCTCCCTGGCACTCTCAAGAATTTTTTGGATTTATGAAAACATAATTTTTAAACAGTAGCATATTTATATCAGAATGACTGTGACAGATATTTTTTGCATAATGAAAAGTATCTTTAAGACTATGGAAGACAGCATGAGAGAGAAATGTGATAATTTGTATTTGTCCTCACACCTTTATAACTTGCAGGTATACACCTTAATAACTTGTATTTGTGTTTTACTGAAATTTCTTTGGTGAGGTTGTCCTTTTAAACTGATAAAAAAAATCTCAGTTGTCAAACTGCATCAGAGATCTTTGAGAAGGATAAAATTTTACTTGAGTTATTGATTTAAAACTACAGAGAACTTACTTGGTTGGAACCTAGAGCTACTCCTCAGGGTCCTCCATGGTCACTGAGGGTCACATTTGCCTTGTGCTGTTTAGTGCAGGGTACACCAGGCTCCAGAAGATCCTGTGGGCTAACAAATCTGTAGGAAGACAAGCCTACCTTGACCTGAGCAGCTAGGTTGTCGATTCCAGTGATTCTGTCCATGTCTGGAGATCTTCAGTTTAGATGAAAGGCAGTTTTTTTCCAGTGGTCAGCAATTGGCAGTTGAAGAAAATTGCAGATGGACATTGTTTTGTGCCCATTTGTCTTCTGTATTCTTTGGAGGAAATAGAGTGCTGCTGCTAGGAGCCAACCTGTCTTTTTTGTTATGAAAAGTTTTTAATAATTAAATATTTAAATGCCATATTCCCCAGATCTCTGAGTAGTTGAGGGCTGT
>PVIU01029697.1:0-17191 GCA_004026605.1 Ondatra zibethicus
TATCTGCCCTCCTTTCTCACTCTCTCTATCATTATCTGTCATTCCCTCTTTCTCTCTCACTATCTTCTGATCTCCAGAGCAGAGGCTAGTCACCATTTGTCCGTTGGACTATACCCACCATAAATGCAGTGAGAAAGAAAGGCCAAGCCAAGGTCTGTCCCAGATTTCAGCCCTCTCCACAACTCTGGAAGTTCCTTGTTTTTTGCCCTCTGCTTTTGTCCCCTGATTTTCGTAGGCAGGGGATACTCCCCTCTGTAAATCAGGATTGTCATCCCCAAGCCCAGGTGATGACTTGAAAATGATTGTAGCTTCCCTCTAACCCTGCCTTCTGAGATGGGTTCCAAACTGCCTGTACCCAAGAACACTCCCTTGGTATACCTAAAATTATACCCCAGAACTTTGGGTTTTGGAACCTCAGACCCATCACTCTATTTTTTTTAATTTTAATTTATTCTTTTTAAAAAATTATCTTTTCTTATTTGCATGCCAAATCCATTTCTCATTCCCTCTTATGGGGATCTACATTCAGATCCCACCCCAACATCAGTTAGAGAATGACCACACCTGGCCTGAATTTAGTACTTTCAATTTCCAAATCCTTCTCAGTTTAGACAAAATTTCAAAGTGTCTAAAGCCCCTTACCTCTGGTCCCCCCCCCTTTTTTTTTTGAAATCTTCACTCCTATCCTTTGCTATCCCTCCATTTATGAACTTCAGGTTTTACCTGCTCAAAGCTCTACACACAGTTCCTAAGCTTTCCCCATCCTGGAACAGGGCTGGTAAAGTTCCTTAGGAACTTAATCTTCAGAGATCTTTTCTGTTTGCCCCTTAACTCTTCTGCAGCTTTGAGAGCTTCCTCCTGCTGTGATTCTGGTTGTTCTATCAGCGCTTACAGATCCAGTTTTCTTGAGTGGAGACAGTGAAATTCTTTCCATTGTTTCTTTATTTTGCTATTTTTGGCTTACTCGCCTAGGCCTTAGGTGCAATCTCTTCCAATATCCATGCCTAACTTACTTCTCTTATAAAGTTTTCAGGTACTTGCTCTGTATGTATGAGTCTGTTGTAACTCACAGCTGATAACACAGTTGCCTTATCCTTCCTTCTACAGGGCTATGGGACAAGGTCCAGCTAGCTTCACATTACATTTCACCTTGCTAAACAAACTTATGTTAAAATTCTTATTGTTCTCTACAAAATTGTAATCAAGGAGACCCAAAGCCTGATTCTGCGCTTAGATTGGCCAATGAGGAATATCCCAAACTTCCTGCCAAACCAAATGGATTTACGTCTTATAAAGCACAAAAGCGGCAAATATCATCATTTTCCTAACAGCTATGGCAAAATCTGCTAAGTGGTTTTAGGTTTTTTCGTTTTTTTGTCTTCTCTTTTCCTCCAATAGGGGTAAAGATGTTCCAACTATTTTCTTAACTACACCCTCAGAAGGAGTGATAGTATTTCTAATATTCTCACACGTTTGTATGTCACAGATGCTCCTCCCTCACTTGACATACTCCAAGGATGTGTACTGTCATTAAATGGCTGTTTTATGCTCTGGATCTTTGACATCTGTTAAGTTTTATTGTGGGCTCTGAGATGGTCCATCCTCTGAAGCGCTCTAACTTCTGCCCTTTCTACATCACCCCCTTTGTCAACTTGAAGCAATAAAGAAAGTTCTGGGCCCTACCCCAACTCCTAAAACAGTTCAGGTGACCTCTGAAAAGGGGACTAATGGGTCATCCAACTCATTACCCTTTTTTGCTACTCTGGGCATTTTTTTTTTCAGGACTCAGAACTAAAACGGTTGCAGTGAAGGCTATTTTTCATGATTAACCTTGCTGTTCTCACCAGCTCTTTAGAAAATCTTAAAGAAATTTCAGGTCAGCTTAGCATCCTTCAGGACTAAACTGATTCTTTGGCTATTGTGGTACTCTAACAATGAAAGAGGATTGCATTTGACTACTGTTAAGAATGGGATTTGTGCCATTTTCAGGAACAGGCTGAACATTCTATTTCCACACCAACAATTCCAAACAGGTTCAAGATGGGCTCAAAGACACAGTGACCAGACAATTCAATGACAGTTTTTTTCTTATGGATGGGCTTTTGGTTCTTACATGCTCTGGCCTCTCCCCCTGATCTCTCCATTCCTCCTTATTTTCAAACTCAAATTTTCTATCTTTTAAATTTTTTACAGAATTTCCTCCTGGATTAATCACTGCTGTCACTAGGTCTTCAATAGGATAGTGGTTACCCTGGCTAGGTCCCCTAGTGGGTTCCCTAATCTTCAGTCTCCTCTTGCTATAGTTCCCTGTCTAACTATCTAGTTAAAAATGTTTTTCTAGGAGTGCACTATGGCAATAGAAGATCCCCTACAGTCAATCGAGTGGGAAACATTCTGATCTACAAGGCCCCCTGAGATGCTGGGAACAGTGGCTAGCTCCTCCTTCTTTATCCCCGCAGGAAGCAACCAATATGATAATACATCACACCTTCCTTTTTTCTGTCTTCGGGGTATGGAATGAAGGTTGAAAGGAGAATCGTTGGACAGAAATGTTGAAGTCACTGTAACACCTGTGGGCTGTCAGTTTCCAGGACTCTTCTGATAAGAGGATCAATGTACCACCTCGAGTGTTATTTACCATTCTGAGACTGGAGAGGACCTGACCTGCAGGCCAGATCATCTGTCCCCAAAGACCCTTTCCACACTATAAAATTATCCAGCCCCCAGGCCACATGAGCACAGTCTCTACTCCTGCACAGAGACTGTGAACCCTCAGTTGTTCTGATTAAAGAACAATTCTAATTTTGGGAGGGAGAGGAATGTTATACAGTGATGTAAAGCCATATAACAAGCAGACTTAATTATAAAAATAACACTTTACCTAGGGTGAAGTTTATAACTTTGCAGTTTTAAAGTAGATCTAGAATTTATTTCTTTTACACTGTTAGTTTAATGGCTGTTCTCTGTTTTCTCCTGGGTTGATTTATGAGAAGGACATATTAGAAAACTTGTAAGGGTTTTCTTTTTTAGGTTAATTCAAATTCAGCAAGTTGATAAATATTTATCAAAACCATCTGGGCACATGCTATAACTCCCCTCTCCCCCTTAGCAAGTTCGCTTCTTAAAGGGGAAAAGTTGTTCTGTTCACCTTACATATTATATTAATTCTGCCACATCAAAATAGTTATATAAAAGCTCAGTATAAAAGTAACATTTTTTAACAGATAACACAGCAAACTCTTTTGAAACTGAAATACTCAGAATATTTTATTTAAAGGAAGAACAATTATTCCCACCTAACCTTTAATTATACTTACCTACAAATTTTGTGTAGGACAAAACTTTAAATTAAAAACTGTTAATTTGATTCAGCTATAATTCCTATGTAAAAGTAAGTCAGTACATATCTGTGATTCCCTGGCTAAATATTACAGTTCTATCGTAATGTTATAATTACTACAGGTTCTAGTCAGTCATAAACACAATAATTTGCCTTAGGTACAGTAAATACATTCTTTGCTTAATCAAGGGACTCATTAAATGGTGTGTCGGTATATGCTGATTATTTCATAAACTAGGCACAAAATCCAATTTGTGTTGGCTGTTGCTGGGGCCAATGAAAAATCGGTTTCCTTCTCTTTTAGATTTCCCATGCGTTCACACCAAGTGCAGGAGCCATTTACATTAATGCACGATGTTTCTCATAGTCCCTGGAATATTGTTGAGGTCACAAAAGATAAAACTTCTTCCAGATTAAATAGTGTGTATGGTAAAGTATAGGGTGGTGTGGGGATTTAAAAAAATCCATCAGAAATTAAATATAGGGAAAGTATCTATCTTGAATTGTATTTTTGAGGTCCTGTAAAAACATCCTTGTTATAATGTGTACGCTACCTGGAGTACTTCTGTTTCTCCTACAATGAGTTAATTGACTATCTTTCATTGAAGTGTTTTAGGATGAGAATTGCATGTCAAGGATCAGGAGGGAACAAAAGCTTGCTGAGCTGGTGGCCTTTTGTCTTTCATTTTGATTCTTTACTTTCAGTTTCCCAGAGGTTAAGACTTACCTGCTTCTGCAGGTATGGGCCTAAGCTTGGTGAGGCTGTATCTTCCTAGGAAGCTGCAGTTTCAATACCTGGATGAAGCTGAAGTAGAGGAGGGTTGTCCCCAAAAGGTGAATAAGATGTATTTGTCTTCTAAATTAATTATGGTTTAGGAAATAAAATAACATAAGGATATATATAATATTTGGTAAAAATTAAATCCTGTGTGCTTTTTTTGCATTATGTTAGGACTCTCCAGTCTGTGCTGACAGAAAAGAAACACAATACACTGAATGGGACCCATAGGAAGTGATAAGGATACATAATAAGCCTGTATCTGGTAAAGCCTGTTAGCATAGTTAGAACAAATGGAACACTTGTGTTCTGAATAAAAATAAAGAGTAAGGAATGATCTAGAATGTCTCAAAAATAGAAAAGAATAGAAACATCAAGAAAATGTAAGAGCTCATGACAATTTCAGATTGAAAAAATTAATAATCCTATAAATTTTTAAATACTGATTGGAGGTATGTATTTATCAAATGGGAATATATGACACCTAATAAACACTGAATTTCATATAAATAATGCATTTTTAACATGTTATCTACATGCTATTTGGGACACAATGATGACACACATGCTTACGTGCATAAATTTGTTGATTAAATGATGCTCAAATTCTTGATTGTTCTGTTTTATCTGGAAAATCTTTACTTGTGGCACCTATTATAGACTTATTTTAGTCCCATGCCAATAAAGGAATGTTAGGCAATGAAATATAGGTATAGTTAGTATTCTTCTGTGCATATCTCTGTAATAGTGCAAATAAGTTTTGTTCCCCACATACCATTATGTGAATATACCTAGTAGAAATGCTTATGTAAATTTTTAAAATCTAAGAATGCCTAAAAATTAGAAAGCACAGCACATACTCTGTAAGACTGACCAACATCTAAACACATGAGAAAAGATGGTGATGACCATGTTAGTCATCTTTCTGCTAAGAGATGAAAGTTGTTTAAATTAGAAAGGAGAAAGAATTATTTTATGCCTTGGTTTCAGAAGTGGTAGTTAAGGGTCTCCTTGCCCTGTCACTTTGGACCCATTTGAGACAGACCATACAGTGGACAGCCCATTCTCCATCTTCTTTGGGACCAGGTAACCGTGGAAAATAGAAAGAGGTTTTGGTGCCAACATTCTGTTTAGGTGCATGACACCGGTGACTTCTTTCTTCAACTAGATGCCATCGACTAAAGCAGCTGTCACATGAGACAGTACCATCAGCTAGGGACCAACTCTTTAAAAAAAACAGCTTTGGGAGAACAAATAGCGGTAATGAAGATAAAATAATGACAATCACTGTATTGGCTTGTTCCCATTAATTTTGATAGCCTCAAAACAGCAAAATAAAAATTTCTGGGATATTCGTTACTGTCCTAAAAAGGTTAAATGTTAGAAATGTGGGTCATTTCCCCAGACCTCATAGTCAAGGAGGGTTCTCTAAGCACTCTTTAAGGGACTGAATAGTCACAGCAAGTCTTTTAGGCCTGTAGGTACTATCCCACTGCCACTTCCTCCAGTGTAATGGTGGCATTTGACTTATATCTCATGACCTGGGAAGCAGAGACAGGCAGTTATTAATCTTGGTGGGTTGAGGCCAGGCTGGTCTACATAGCAGGTTCTAGGCCAGACAGAGCTACATAGAGCAACTCTGTCTGAGAAGATAAAATAGACCTCATTAAAATATAAATAAATAAACCCAACTACAATGAGGTGTTTTCAATGCAATGCATACTTTTAATTTTGAAAAACAACAGTTCTTTTTTGACTATGGATATAAACAATTTAATTGTAGAAATACTCAATATATGTAGTTCTGCCTTTGTGTGTAAGACAGTCTAAAATAACCTTAACTACATATACATATATCTTGGAATAAACAAAAAAGCTATCGGAGTCATTCAAGTTAAACCTTCCAGCTGTTTTCATATATAAACTAATCTGACTTGCATTTCTGTTCCACTGACTTTCTTGTATGAAGTGTGTTTTTAATGATATTATAGTGTCCCTTTTCCCTCCAGAGACATCAGCAAATATTCAGTTCTCATTTTCTGCAAGTATGCACATCCAGTAATATCTTTGCCATTATTTTCATTTTACCAATTTAATGAATTTAGAGACAAAAAGTTGCATAAAATGTTTTGAAATCATATAATATATTTTTCATATTAGATAATCATTAATTAATCTATATGCTTTTACCTTATACAGAGTAACAAAACTACTTTTATAAAATAATCTGCATGAAGATAATATAATTCTTTATTGTTCTAAGAAATTATGCTATTATAATATTTTAAATATACAAATATCTTTAGAAGAGAAGGTAGTTATTACAGTAACATAGATAAGAAATAATGTGGGTCTGAATTAGCACAGAGACAGTGGAGCTGAAATTACAAGAAATATTGTGAATTTGAAATTTGTCAGATTAGGAGGCTGCTATTTCTATGAGTTGTCACCATGCTTGGGTGGGGCTTTCTTTTCCTTTTTTCCCCTACATGTTTTTTAAAACTAGTTTTTATTTTTGATATTATAATTATATCATATCTCCCGTTCTTACCTCCCTCTAAACCAATTCATATGCCTCTATACTTGCTCTCCTTCAAATTCTTGGCCTCTTTTCACTTTAGTTGTTACATACATTTATATTCCTAAATCAACGCACTCAATCTGTGTAATGTTACTAGTATGTGTATTTTCAGGGTTGAACATTTGGTATTTGATAACCAATTGACGTGCTCTTCCACCCTCCTCAGTCTTTAGTTGCTTGTAGTTTTTTGATTAAGGTCGAGGCCTCCTGAGTTTCCTGACCCCCAGCATCCACATAAGCAAGTTTAAATGGTGTTGTAAATTTCATGAAACCCACTTTTACTTTATTCACTCTCTCCAGGATCCTCCGAGATTCACCCTACTTCACTAGTTGCTCTTCATCGTGTCCTTTCTTTTTATTTAAAACTCACCAAGTCCAATTTGTGCTGCCCATGTCCTCTTGGATGTGTGGCCTTCCACTGGTGTATGATCAGCACACCAGGGACTGCATCCTAATAGAAAACTGACCTTCTCTCTCCCAGAAACTAGCAATTGCAAATAACTCTTTAGCTAGGGTAGGATTTTGTACCTACCTCTCTGGAATTCCATGATGGGGTTTCATCTGGTCTGGGCTTGTGTAGGTCTTGTGCATGCGATCTCAAAACTATGAATTCGTGTATGCAGCTGGTGTGTCCAGGAAAGACTTTCATTGCTTACAGATGAATGGATAATGAAAATATGAATATTTATGCAATGGTATATTCTTTATTCAATTACTGAGAATTACCTCTTTTGGAATTGTTGGACAGTGAAGCCTGACAGACCCTTAAATATTACAAGCTATTAATATTGCTTTTGATTAACCTGTTGGACTTGATTTTTTGATTAATTATTATGTGGGAGGGTTCAGCTCTCTATGGGTAGTGCCACCACTGTACAAGTGGTCCTAGGAGATAGGAGCAGGCTGAGCAAGTCATGGAGAGCAAACCAATAAGCAACATTCCTCCATGGCCTCTGCATTCTCCTGCCTCCAGCTTTCTGCCCTGTTGGAGTTCCTGCCCTGACTTGCCTCAGGAATGAACGGTGCGAACTATAGAGAACTATGGTGTAAACTATGCAGAATGATGAGCTGAAACTTCCTTCCTAAGTGACTTTTGGCTAAAGTGTGTTATCACAGCATAGAAAACCTAACTGAAAGAGAGAGGGAAAGCCAGTTTTATCTGTGTGTAGCCCGTGGCAAGTTGACTATGCTCTAGTTGGAGGCCAAACATTCAAAAAATATATAGGTAGCAAAAATTGAAATTGAGACATGTAAAAATAATACAACAACAAAAGGAAGACACAAAGTTGTGTGACTAAGGAAGATGGTAGAACTGGGAGATGTTGGGAGTGGAGGTGAACATTATCAAGGAGGCTTATATGACATTCTCCAGGGTTAGTAGGATGCTTTGTGGAATGTGTAGTCAGTGCTGCTCTTCAGAATGCTTCTTCTTTTGCCTTCTCCTTCTTCACTACGGCACTAAAGTTGCTCAAAATTCTGTCCTAAGCAATGAGGTGCAGAGAAACTTGATTTTCTTTAGTGCAACTTCTGATCTTCTTGTTTCATTTCTTTTATGGAGTAAACAGAGAAATATGTGGATCTAGAAGGTGGCCAGACTTTCTTCTATAACTTCTGTAACTGAGACATTATGTGGTTACAGTTATCCCCAGACATGGGCCAGATTTCATCCTGGCAGCTTTTTATCTTCATGAGTACACACTCTAGATGTGAGAAAGCCAACAGAGTACACAGCATAGTTACATGTTTCAGAAATGAACATCCAGGTTCTGCATCTACAGGACTGTGTTAGAAGACTATGGCATTTGGTTCATAGCCACAGAACTACTTAGGTAGAAAAAAATGAAATAGACCAATCAAGACTTTCATCTCACCTTCAATCCTCATTGTTAAATCCTGGGAATATTGATTTATTTTCTTAAAATATTCTCTTTACTTGAAAGGCAGTTTTGCTCACCACTGTGCCTCCAGTGCACTCTCTTGAAAGGAAACCAATGGGTGAAGGAGTTCTTGATTTGGAAACTGCACAGCATAGGTTCTAAGAAGAGATGAATGGATAAATATTGACAGAGGTTTCTGTCCTGCCTGGTTCCACAGCTATTCAGTCCCTAATAAACACACAGAGGCCTACATTAATTATAAACTGGTTGGCCTATTAGCTCAGGCTTCTTATTAATTAATTCTTACATCTTACATTAACCCATAATTCTTGTCTGTGTTAGCCACATGGCTTGGTACCTTTTATCAGTGAGGCATTCTCATCTTGCATCCTCTGTGTCTGAGTGATGACTGCAGACTGTGTCTTTCCTCTTCTCAGAATTCTCCTATTCTGTTGGCCCCACCTATTCTTCCTGCCTGGCTACTGGCCAATCAGTGTTTCATTAAACCAGTACAACTGACAAACCTTTACAGGGTACAAGCCCATTGTCCCACAGCAGATAAATAAGGGGGGGGATTTATTTATTTATTTATTTTTTCATTAAAAAATTACACTTCCTCCCTTTCTCCTAGTCCCCTCCCGTTCCCCCATTACCTCTCCTCCCTCCCCCTGCTTCCTTAAGAGGGGGCAGGGTACTCTGCCCTGTGGGAAGCCCAAGGCCCTCCCCCCTCCATCCTGGCCTAGGAAGGTGTGCCTCCATATAGACTAGATTCCCTTAAAAGCTAATACATGCAGAAGAGATAGGTCCCAGTGCCATTATCATTGGCTTCTCAGTCAGCCCCCATTGACAGCCACATTCAGAGATTTTGGTTTGATCATATGCTCATTCAGTCCTGGTTCAGCTGGATTTGGTGAGCTCCCATTAGATCAGGCACACTGTCTCGGTTGGTGGACCAGCCTCTCCCGGTCCCGGCTTCCTTGCTCATCTTCTCCCTCCGTCTGCTCTTTGACTGGACCTTGGGAGCTCAGTCCATTGCTCTGATGTGAATGTGGGTCTCCGTCTCTATCTCCATCCATCGGATGAAATTTCTATGGTGATGATCAAGATATTCATCAATGTGACTATGGGACAAGGCTAGATCAGGCACCCTCTCCTCTGCTGCCCAAGTACCTAGCTGGGGGCATCGCTGTGGACACCTGTGATCCCTCTAGAGCCAAGACTCTTGCCAATCCTAAAATGACTCCCTTAATGTAGATATCTTATTCATAAGGGGGGATTTATTTCGGGAGGTGGTTTGTAAGAAAAGGTAGCTACCATGGCTTGAATGGTCATAGGCTTAGGAAGACTATCTACTACTAAAAGTTTCCTGAATGAGTTTAATTCTTAACTGCACTCCAAAATCTTATACTCACAGATTAGAGTAGCTCTCATCTCTTATCATAGAAACTTTTCTTTGTAGTAGAAAAAGATCATTACAGAAAGCAACAACTAGTTAACATATAGAGGACAACTGACCTAGGGTGCCTAGCGCCAATTGGTACAGGTGCAACACAACTGTGACCCCTAAGGCTTAGGGAACATTGAGGAAGAGTGAACAGAAAGTGTAAGATCCAGAGAGCAGGAAGTCTGCTTTGCGATTGTGTCTTCCAGATATGACAGGAAAGCTATCTTCATGAACTCTCAACAACATGCCTGCCTAAATAAGATCTGAACAACTCAAAATGCATTTGACATCTCAGCATAGGTCTTATAGGCCCCCGTCCCCAGATGAGGAGTGTTAGCAATTAATAACTGCTGAGAGTGTGAGCATTATCTCCCCCACCCCAGGGATTCATTCCTTCATTGTTTTCCCAGTATCAAGCCAGCAGCCCTAGAAAGGTAATGCATGCAGACAACACCTAGAGATCTCAGCAGGTTGTCTTTATGTATTTATTCATTTATGTATATATGCAACAACTGCTTAAAGAAGATGATGTCTCATGAATTTTGGAGGGAAAAGAGGATTGTGGAAATGATATAATTATAATTTAGGTAAAAAAGTTTTTTAAGTAAAAACATAGTTTGAGGTGAGATGGGGGAGGGTGGAAAGACAGCTTTTTCAAGTAAAAGCCCCAAATCTAACACTTGTGCATAATTTGTGCGTTATAGTAGACAATGATATAAAAAAAGGTAGAATGTGTCAGACCAATGTGTTGACAGTGCTGCTGTTCTACATTGTTCACTTTCTCCGACCTTCAAGGAGCTGCACCACCCCACCCTTACCATCCTGCATACACTTTGACTTCAGGTTGTGCACTTGTTATTTGTTTAACAATACAGTATGAGTGAAGTCACAAATGTCTGAAATTTGTAAATGTGACTGCCTGCATTACTGGGATTATTGCGCCCCTCTCTCTCTCTCTCTGCTGTGAAAATGGCATGCTTCAGGTAAGGCCTTTTGCTCCTACATTTACTTCACATTGTGAAGTCAGGTGCAAAAAATCCTGGAGTCAAGTGACAATGTGACAAAAGCTACTGCTGAGCCTTGCTACACAAGTAACACAGGTGAAAAATAAATATTTGCGGTTATATGATACTGAAATAGTTTAGTTTTCCTTCTAGAAATTCAGTGGTCAGAAAGCCTCATGGGGTAGCCAATTTCTCCTAGATAGTCCAAAGCACATGTTTCTGATTACTTCTCTGAATGGGACTCCAGAAGTCATTGCTTCATAACTCCATCTTTTTTGACATACAGTGTGAAAATTCTCTTGTAATTTGAAAGCTATAATTTGTGTGAACATGTAGAATGTCGGATGGGAAGGCTTTATAGGTTCTAAAAGGGAATACAAAACTGAACTCACTATTTGGCTGGAAACTAATCCCATGGCCACATCTTACTATGTTTGTGACGTTTTTTTCTTCAAACACAAGATGTTCAATGAAAACTTGCCATTTGCTATAGTAGTCTTGCAAATAAGTCGATTCCATGTTTTCCCTTGATTTTAAAATATCATTCATTTAAAAACTTTAATAATCTTCTTTTGTACTGTCAGTATCTAATAGGAAATTTATTCCGCACTTTGGCCTGGTGTTTTCACACATTTCTGATAACTCATTCAAAATTCACTTGGGTTTAATCCATGAAAGCAAACTCTACAACTGTCATAAGTAGGTATTTAAGCTCTTCTGCTACCTGCTCCTATCTGTCATCATATATTTCTCATCTTCATGTACCATATACTAGATTTAAATAGAGTAACATAATTATCATGGCTGGCTAAGGATATTGCCTAATGTGTGAGGATTATATGATACCAATAACAGTAAACAACAGCAGCAGCAGCAAGAAGAACAACAAAATTCATTTTGTTGAATGAATGATGTCATTCAATGAAAGATGTCATTCATTCTATCCTATATCTTGGAGCATGCATTTCTATATATTGAGAATGGACTTCAATTAGTTTTTCTTAATAAAAATAAAATACTACTGTTAGATATCAAATGATCAATGATTTCCAACAGGACGGCTACCTCATACATAGGAAATTTCTGCCTATACTTGTGTTGTATCATACTAATTATATAAGATTTGCATCACTGCAACAAAAGCTTGAGAGAATTCAAATTAAAGGATGGAAATTTATTTTAGCTCGCAGTTTGAAGGATTCAGTCTATGGCCACTTGATCTGATTATGGTTAGGTCAGTGGCAAGACAGAACACCATGGAAAAATCATATGGTGGGGGAAAGAATCTCAGACGTTGGTGACCAGCAAGGGGGAGGGAGAGAGAGAGAATGAGAGAGAGAGGTTTTATTTTCATAGCAATATCTGTCCCCAATCCAGTAAGAGCTCCCATGATCCATTATTCATCACTCAAAGGCCCTACTGCTGAGTACTTCCGCACTAGGCACCAAACTGCCGACATGTGAGCTTTTGGAGGAGGAACTTCAAATCTCAGTCATATTTCTGGGGGTAAGTAGTACACGGGGACCGTCCATAAGCTGGACGTAAGTACTGCTACTACTACTACTGGGAGTGAGCAGTATGTTCCAGCTTTACTGTTGGAAGTAGATGAACGAAACTGAAATCTAAAAAGACCAGGTGATGGCCTCTTGATTTTGTGATCGCACTCAAGTACTGCTTCACAGTTATAAATTAAAACACCAAGGAAACAGATTACCCCCAATCCCACAAAGTTAAAAAATTAAAGAAAAGTGTTTCTCCAACACTCTAACCTCAAGCATGGATTCTTCTTGGTGCCTTTTTTGGAAACTACTAAGAACTCAGTTACGAAGACGTAGGGCTTCATGGAATTTCAAAATGGAGAAATTTCTACTATCTTTGAATCACGAGAACACTGTTCTCATTCCCTGGGAACTTTCTAGGAATCCTTATTTTGAAAGTGACATATTAAAGCTCACTTTTATTGAGTAACTCCCACATATAGCTTCTTATGGTACATTTTATGATGTTTTTATTCATATATAGGTCTTAGTGATCTCTACCAAAGAGTCAGTTATATACATACTTTTGTAAGCTAAGTAATGAGTTCAAAGAAATAAGCATGTCATAGCACACACATGATCCTAAACTTCCTTTCTTGTTTTGAGAGTTTTATAAACCTAGAACCTTAAAGGGAAATTTAATAAATGTGCTACAGGACATTAGGTGCATAATAGAATACCTTGCCACCCCCAACTAGGACTTGGGTAAATGTTACACTGTTATTGGAAGTCATTTCCATCATGTATAAAAAAAAAAAGACTGTTAGACAGGAAGTTCTTTAGTATATATCGACTGGGAACTATAGGTCACCAAAATGCTCCATAATCACCCATTCACTATTTCACAATTCTGTGTTTGCCAAAGTAAGGACATAGAATAACTCAGCTTGATTGCTCAGAGTGTCAAAATATAAAGCATGGTATCTACAGGTACAGAACCTTATTTGGAAGAGATGGAGAACAATCAATCTACTTTCTTTAGGGTTGTGGAAGAAATTAGACCTTTATAGCTACAGAAAGCCACTGTTTCCTTGACCTAGCACTTTGAACATCTTGGTGAGTGTATTAATGTATAATTAAAACTAGTACTACGTTACTCTGGAATTTCTCAAGATTTATATCTATCTCTTTGCAGTCTGTCTCCATTTTGTTCTCCCCCTCTCTTTCTGAGTCATTGGAGATTAATACCTGTGTCTTGTATTTGCCAGAGGGTTACTCTCAGGCTGAGACACACACTCAGACCCCATCTGTTTCTGTTCCATCTACAGTGATCCTCTCACTGCATAGTATAAAATAATCTTCTCAAAGGAAATTGGAATTATGAGCGCCAAAGTTCTTCTGGCTGTAGGTGTGACATTGCGACATTCAAAGAACCACAGACCTACAAAGATCAGTCAATGGCTTTGCAAAAATAATTATTGAGCACTCATTTGGAAGTTTTACACAGAGATATTTAGAAAGAGAACTATTGAGTCATATAATTTATTCAAGCCTAAAATAAGCAATTATACACCATAGACTTCTTATGTCAGCTGTTTGTGGATTAATGTTTTCTATTACCACAGTTGACACAGGGATGTGATGTCATGAAGAGACTAACAGGAGAGCAAAAAGTTACTTGAGAGCAGAGCAAGGGCAAAGAAATCTCACTGACCTCCTTTAGTCTCTTTCCAAAGCTAAACACCCAAAGCAGTATGTCTAACATGTGAATGTGCCCTTAATTTATGCCCTTAACTTACTTCATACATTTAAACCTGACATAAGCTTAAATATTAATTAATGCACATATTGAAACGTAGCTGACAAACATGCAAATGTATGTGAATGTATTTAGAAAGAATATAAATTCAAGACTGAAATTCTTCAGACGTGTCTGGAAGGCCTTTGCATGCGGAATGAGCATCATCTGGGTTATTCCAGCTTTCCCTGCTGTCGTAGCTCTCCATATTATTTCAGAAATGCCTGGTTGAGTGCTGCAGGCACAGGTGGCCTTGTAACAACAGTATTTGATGATGTTATGTACAGTCAGGAGAGAGAAGGAAAAAATGCCATACTAAAGTGTGTGACTTTTTAGCAGAACGACATTAGCCAATGAGAGGCACATTGTAATAAAACTTTTATCATCTGTAGAGCTGTTCATGAAGAAAACATGCTACAGACACCAAAATTTTCTCACCATTTTCTCGAATAAAAAGGTTTGAATAATCACAAACAATACTGAATTTCTTAAGAAAGCATAGCTTAGATCTTTGTTAGATTTTGAATGAAGGACTGGGGCAACCAAGTGGTGATAGGCTTGAGCTTCTTAAGTCTCACCGATGTGCCAACAGGTTGGGTGCCAATGATGGGCACAAGGCACTTCAAAAATTTATGAGAGAGACCTGTGTTGTGGTCTTTTATTCCCAAGATTGAAAGATGATGAAATCAATCACTTGAAGGTACTGATGGGTGTGCTTATCTGCCAAATGGAAGTTAATACTAGCTCTTTTTACACTATTATTTTGAATTCTCCGGTGCCAGAGTTCAGTTGAGGATGAGGGCAGGGTCTGAGTGTGGGTGGATACAAGAGTGATGATGGAGGATTCAGATATGGGACACTTCTGAGCCTTGTTTTACAAGAGATGGACAGAGAGGAAGCACATTCCTGGCACAGATGCAGGTACCCCAGAAGATGATGCAAGGAATAGGTGAGAGACAGAGTGAACCAGGCTATGATGGTCAGGAGAACCTTGCAGCCTGACTGACTAGCAGCCAGAGTGATTCTTTATTTATACAGAGTTTAGTAAGCAGGGATAGAATCATGTGTTCCAAAATATAGATCATATCTCATTTTTGTTTTTGGACCTGTGTTTCACTTTCTTTCGAATATCTTTTAGTCATCAATAAACTATGACAGAATAAAGATATCATTTCTAATCACTTCCCCTAAGTTTTGACATCATTAACAGAGTTACCAATTTTACTCATTAACCCTATAACTCAATTTTTAAGAATCTAGAGGCATATGACAGCCTATTCTCAGCTTTTGTGTTACAAGGACACTAGATCAAAACAAAAGAGCCAAGCCAGCCTGGGCATATTGCCACATCCCACGCAGTGTATTGTTAAGTCTTAATGATAGAGTGACCAAGAAATATCTTTAGGCCAAAGCTGCTGCAGTTATTATTCAAATTATGGCATAATACAATGTTTATAGCCTATATATTTATAAAATTTGTTTACATGTCTAATCCTGGCATTCTTTTGTTCTTTGGTCAAATGACACCACAGTGACTTTGCATGTGCCAACTTTTCTGAGAAAGGGAGGTCCTGACATCTCATTCTTTTATTATCTTTTTCCATCATTATTTGCCCAACAATACAAGTCTCCATATAGATCCGAGATAACTTCAGCCAATTTAACTTTGTTGCTGTATATGCAAAATAATTTCCTGGGTGTATAGTGGGCAGAGGCTTGCAATCTGGTCTGTGGCCAACTCCTCTTGCCCACTGAATCTTGTTGACCTTTTTAAAGTTTACTTCGTCTTGAATATCTTGCTCTTGAGTAAGTACAGGGACAGATGTTTTTTGTTTTTTTTCAGACCTTATTTATTGTTGATTTTTATTGAGCTCTACAGTTTTCTCTGCTCCCCTCCCTGCTTCTCCCCTCCCCTTCAGCTCCCTCTAAGGTCCCCATGCTCCCAATTTACTCAGGAGATCTTGTCTTTTTCTACTTTCTACTTCCCATATAGATTAGATCTGTGTAAGTCTCTCTTAGTGTCCGCATTATGGTCTAAGTTCTCTGGGATTGTGGTTTGTAGGCTGGCTTTCTTTGCTTTATGTTTAAAAACCACCTATGAATGAGTACATGTGATAATTGTCTTTCTGGGTCTGGGTTACCTCACTCAAAATGATGTTTTCTAGCTCCATCCATTTTCCTGCAAAATTCAAGCTGTCATTATTTTTTTCTGCTGTGTAATACTCCACAGTGTAAATTTATCACATTTTCCTTATCCATTCTTCGGTTGAGGGACATTTAGGATGTTTCCGGGTTCTGGCTATAACAAACAAAGCTGCTATGAACATAGTTGAGCACATGTCATTGTGGCACAATTGAGCGTCCTTTGGATATATACCCAAAAGTGGTATTACTAGGTCTTGAGGAAGGTTGTTTCCTAATTTTCTGAGAAATCGCCACACTTACATACAAAGGGGTTGTACCAGCTTGCATTCCCACCAGCAATGCAGAAGTGTTCCCTTTTCCCCACAACCTCTCCAGCATAAGTTGTCTTCAGTGTTTTTGATGTTGTCAAACTCTACTACAGAGCTACAGTACTGAAAACAGCCTGGTATTGGCATAAGAACAGACAGGAGGACCAATGGAACAGAATAGAAGACCCAGATATTAATCCACACACCTTCAAACACCTGATTTTTGATAAAGAAGCAAAAAAATATATCAAATGGAAAAAAGAAAGCATATTCAACAAGTGGTGCTGGCATAACTGGATATCAACATGTAGACAAATGAAAGTAGACCCCTATCTATCACCATGTACAAAACTCAAGTCCAAATGGATCAAAGACCTCAACATAAAGCCAGCCACACTGAACCTTATAGAAGAGAAAGTGGGAAGTACGCTTGAACGC
>PVIU01029698.1:0-17176 GCA_004026605.1 Ondatra zibethicus
TGGGGGAGTGGGAGGGTGGAGATGGAGGAAAGGTGGATATTGGAGAAGGGAATAAGATATCTACATTATTGGAGTCATTTTAGGACTGGCAAGGTACTTGGCTCTAGAGGAGATCCCAGGTGTCCACAGGGATGTCCCCAGCTGGGTCCTTGGGTAGCAGAGGGGAGGGTGCTGGAACTATCATTGTCCCATAGTCACACTGATGAATATCTTGTTCACCACCATAGAAATTTTGTCCGATGGATTGAGATAGAGACAGAGACCCACATTCACATCAGAGCAATGGATTGAGCTCCCAAGGTCCAGTCGAAGTGCAGAAGGTGGGAGAAGATGAGCAAGGAAGTTAGGACCGTGAGGGGCTGGACCACCCACTGAGACAGTGTGTCTGATCTAATAGGAGCTCACCAAATCCAGCTGCACCGGGACTGAATGAGTATATGATCAAACTGGACTCTCTAAATTTGGCTGCCAATGGGGGCAGAATGACAAGCCATCAACAATGACACTAGGGCCTATCTTTTTGGGAACCTAGTCTATTTGGATGCATACCTTCCTAGGCCAGGATGGAGGGGGGAGGGCCTTGGACTTTCCACAGGGCTGGGCACCATGCACTCTTTTAAGGAAGTAGTGGGAGGGAGGAAGGGTGGAGCAGGAGGGGACTGGGAGAAGGGGAGGAAGTGTAAATTTTTTTTGAATGGAAAAAAATAAAAGAATATGGAAAAAAAAGAAGTGTCATAGAAACTCATTGGGCTCATTTTGGTTCAGTGACACGCCACATGTATTGTGTGTTGTGATATATGCCTGTAATCTCAGTTGTAGGAAATTATAGGCAAGGAAGATTAGGAGGTCAAGGCCAACCTTGGCTACATAGCAAGTTTGAGACCAGCCTAAAACTATGAGAGATAGATTAAAAATCAAACAGGAACTGCCCTATAATTAGCCAGGTTTGGTGGCACTCAAGGGACTCAAATGGGAATTGACTTTTTCATGCCAGCCTTTGCTACATGTTGGGATCTTGATTCCAAAATAAGAACACAGCAACACAAAAAAAGAACAAATAAGAAATGCCATCTTGTTGTCAATTAGTTATAGAGGGTTTGGAGAGCTAGCTCAGCAGTTAAGCACATTGGTTGCTCTTGTAGAGAACCCCAATTAAGTTCACAGCACCAAGCCACCTGTAACTTTTATTCCAGGGGATCCAATGCCTTCTGCCTTCTGTGTGTACCAGGCATGCATATGATACACGTACATATGCAAGTATATATGCAGGCAAAAACTCATACATATAAAAGCTAAAGAGGTTTAAAATTAGTTATACATATCAGATATTTCTTATGAAAATGCATGGCTAATGGGAAACTATGGTTATTCATTTATCACATAAATGATTATATATGAACACATACAAAAATATGAAGAGTGAAGTTTTTCTTTCGCTTGAATTTATTATAGTTTTCATTCTGTTTGGGTCACCCCCTGCTCCAGGAATCAGATTTTTGCATAGGCTGTAGTGGAGGTCATGTGGCCTCACAAGATCAATTCCTGAATATTTTTGCGGTGGATGACATAACTCACAAGGTAACTTTACAGAGTGTGTGGAAGCACATGAGCATTAGAGATGTCACTTTGGAAATGGTCACGATGGCTGTACTGCCTAGGATGTTCTGAATGACAAAGTTCATTGTCCACAAAGGGCACTGTTTATACATCATCTAGGGGTAAACCTTCTCTTCTTTTTTCTTATTTTTAAATTTTCTTCAATTTATTCTTCTCTCATATATTGGTGTAAGAGGTTCTTTTGCTCATGTGTTGCTTTCATTGGTTAATGAATAAAGAAGCTGCCTTGGCCTTTTGATAGGGCAGAACTTAGGTAGGTGGAGAAAACAGAACTGAATGCTGGGAGGAAGAAGGGCAGAATGAGAGAAGCCATGGATCCTCCACCTGAGAGGGACGCTATTTAAAATCTTGCTGGTAGGCCACAGCCTCGTGGTGATACACAGATTAATGGAGATGTGTTAAATAAGATGTAAGAGTAAGCCAATAAGAAGTTAGACCTAATAGGCCAAGCAGTGATTTAATGAATACAGTTCCAGTAGAGATATATTTCAGTTAGTTAGGCATTCTTCAAATCTTTCAGAGACCTTCAGAATAGGGCATTTAAACGTTTTAAAAATTTAGGACTTTCATGACAGTGAGACACATCTGTTCCTGGCAGCACCAAGCTACTTCGAAAAGAAAATGGGCATCGAAGAGGCTCCTTAGCCATTTGGGCAAGAAACTGCTCTTGCCTGGACTGCTTCACTGGACATGCATGACCTGCAGAGAAATGACTGCTGAACTTGCCTAAAGGTGAGATGATCCTTTGCCACCGGCCACCCCAGCCAGGTATGGGGGTCTTGTGGGACGTGGTTTCTCAAAGACTAGGTGGGTAAGGATTCAGCAGTGACAAACAGAAACAAAGACAGAGGCAGTTTGAATCTGAGTGTATTTTGCAGTTCTCAAACAAGGGTTTTTATACAAGAAGAACGGGTATTACAATTCTTAAAAGATGTGCTCAGTGAAGCAGTGACAAAGAACAATTATCATAATCATTTGGCACAGGAAAGCATAAAGTCAATCAGGTATTACATTTCCTAAACAGTGGGTTCAAAGAATCAATTATGACTGAAACAGATAGCATCTTAGTTACTAAACGATGGGTTCAAAGAATCAATTATGACACTAAACCAGTACAAAGAAATCACTTATACTTAAGGAATGACTCTTAGGTCCTGATCAAGTTCATAAATTTTCATGTGTAATCCTTATCTATCATCTAGCTTTTGTTTCATCAAAAATCCTCAAAGTTCAATTTAAAACTACTTAAGCAATGCTTTCTATACCACAATGTCAAAGCCAACCTCATCTACAGATGCACAGCCATACAAATTCATATATTGTTGGGAGCATATTCTATCAAAGTATTATTTTATAATTATGTAAATGATTATGAAGCAAAGCATTAAATCTCTTAGAAAAGAGGTCATGGCCAGTAACCCCAATTCAAGGGGGTGGCTTATTTTTGGCCCAGGCTATCAGGAACATCTTGTAAATATTAAAAGGAAATAGAAGCAGACAAAGTGCCATAAGAACTACGGCTCAATAATTTCTCTCCAGCTAGAGAGTTCCACAACCGGTTCCAGGAGACCTCCCCCCTTTGGAGTCTAATGTCTCAGTCTGTAGAACTTGTCACACAGAATCTAGTGTGGCAATCCTTTGGGTTTCCTGCTACATGAAAGAGTCTGCAAGACATTCTGCAGGATACAGAAGAAAGTGACTGAAATGTCTTTGAAATTTCCTGCTTCATGGAAAAGTCTGCTGGATACTATGGGCCTGTAGGCTGAAGATGGATGCCCCAACACTACAGAATAACTCTGGGTGACTGTCCAGGCAAAGAGATATCTCTGTCAATTCTAGAGGTCTGGAAGTTGCTTACAATGTACTTCCTGTTTACTTAGGTAATATTATATCCTTCTGGAGTCTTTGATGGAGTTGAAGAATTTATAGTTATAGTTTCTTGTTTTTTAGAGGACATCCCTCAGAGCGTCTCTGGGGATGAAAACACACATACCATTCTTCAATCCATCCTCACCATCCCGAAGGGTGACCTGTTACAGTTCCCTAGTTCCTGATCTTGGTGGGACCTCCACTTGTAGTGCACGCCTGTACTATATGACAGTACAGTACTACTCCTATATTGTGGCTCCTGCACTACATGACAGTACAATACTACTCCTGTATTGTGGAGCCTGCACTACAGGACCACCCGCAAGCCTCGGGCAAGGGCCTGGAGATTTAAACATACAAAGACACACAGAGACACGGGTCATCCTTGAGACAAGAATGCCCCCTTTAATGTGTCCAGGGGCAGCTTATATAGAGATCCTTAACTGATAGCCATGCCCCAGCCAAACCCACCAGAAACCATTCCCCTGCCATCAGGAACTCCTGAGGGTCTTGTGCTCAGAGCAGCTGCAGGCATAACACTTTGTTTACAAGAAATTCAAGATCTGGGGACTTCACAGCTCCCAACATAATCCACTCCTCCACCATTTCCCTTCAGTTAAGCTCCCAGTGATATCAATCAAACATTACATAACAAGTTACAATAAGACTAGGCACAAGTCTTCATATTAAAGCTGGGCAAGGGGACCGAGTGGGAGGAAAACAGTACCAAGAGCTGACAAAGAGTCCCTGTTTCCACTGTTAGGAGACCCACAAGAAGATGTGCAGAGGGTCTAGGTCAGTCCCATGCTAGTTGTTGGTTCAGACAGTGTGGGCCCTCTATGAGCCCAGGTCTGTTGATTCCATGGGATTTTTGTAGTGTTCTTGACCCCTTAAGCTCCTACAATCCTTTCTCCCCCTCTTCCACAGGATTCCCTGAGTTTGACTGTGGGTCTCTGCATTTGTTTCTATCAGTTGTTGGATGAAGCCTCTCTGATGATGATTATGCTAGGCTCCTGTCCATGAAGATAGCAGAATATCATTAGGAATCATTTCATTTTTTTGCTGCTTCTATCCTAGATCTCTGGACTATCCAGTCTCTGGTTCCTGGCACTCCAGGCAATGTCAGGGGAACATTTATTTTCTAAACATGAGCCATTATGACTCAGGAGAAAAAGAATCTCTATTTCCCTGATAGCTAAGGTTGAATACATTTTCAAGTATTTATGGGTTATTTGTGTTCCTTCCTTTAAGAACTATCTGTTCAATGTGTTAGCCCTACTGATGAGAGGGGTAAGAATCTCTTATATTTAATTTCTGAAATTAATTATGTACTCTGAATATTAACTTCTGTCTGAAATACAGCTGGCAGAATCTTCTTGTTTTTCTGAAAGCTATCTCCTCATTCTGCTTATAGCTTCTTCTGCTGCAAAGGGTATACTGAATTTCACAGAATCCTATTTGTTACTTTTTGATAATTTTTGTGATAATAGAGTCCATTTAAGGAACACCCTGCCTAGCCTTCTATCACTAAGGGCTTCCCTTATGTATGCCACTAGCAGTGCAAAGTTTGAAGTCTAATATGAAGACCTTTCAGGCAGCTGGAATTTGTGTGTGGGGGATGGTGGTAAGATCTAGTTTTATTCTTTTATATATGGAAATGCAGTTTTTTCCTCCATTGTTTGTTAAGGAAGCTGTGTTTAATTGTATGTTTTTAACAGTGGTTTTTTATTGACCTACATATATTTTTTCACTCCCTTCCCGTCCTCCCCCTCCAATTCTACCATATCCCATGGTCCCCATACTCCCAGTTTGCTCAGGATATCTTGCCTTTTTCTACTTCCCATGTAGATTAGATCCATATATGTCTCTCTTAGGGTCCCCATTGTTGTCTAGGTTCTCTGGGATTGGGAACTATAGGCTGGTTTTCTTTGCTTTATGTCTAAAGTCACTTATGAGTGAGTATATATGATATTTGTCTTTCTGGGTCTGGGTTACCTTGCTCAATAAGATGTTTTCTAGATCCATCCATTTGCCTGCAAATACAAAGATGCCGTTATTTTTTACTGCTGTGTAGTACTCCACTGTGTAAATGTACCACATTTTCCTTATCCATTCTTCAGTCGAGGGGCATTTAGGTTGTTTCCAGGTTCTGGCTTTGACAAACAATGCTGCTATGAACATAGCTGAGCACATGTCCTTGTGGTATGATTGAGCATCCTTTGGGTATATACCCAAAAGTAGTATTGCTGGGTTTGAGGAAGGTTGTTTCCTAATTTTCTGAGATATTGCCATACTGATATCCAAAGGGGTTGTACCAGCTTGCACTCCCACCAGCAATGCTGGAGTGTTCCCTTTCCCCACAAAACCTCTCCAGCATAAGTTGTCATCAGTGTTTTTGATCTTGGCCATTCTTACAGGTGTAAGAAGGAATCTCAGAGTTCTTTTGATTTGCATTTCTCTGATGGATAAAAATGTTTAACAGTTTTTTTAACAGTCAAAAAATAGGTTTTTGTGTGTCTGTGAGGGTTTATGCTTGTATTATCTATTCTATTTCAATGGTCTTGATGTCTGTTTTCATGTAAGTTCAATGAAGTTTCTTTTTTAATCTTTGACAAATCCATACAAATGTATAATATATTTGAATTTTTACCCCCATTGCCTTCTCTCATCACCCCTCACTTGTGCTATACATTTTCTTTCCAGCAAGTTCTCAATCCTACTTTCAAGTATTTTATTATTGTTATTTGGAGGTTTGTTTGTTTGAGACCTAGTAAATATAATTAATGTTGCTTGCATGAGCATAGTTGATAGGGCTATTAACCATACTATGGACAAGTTAGCAATGGCTATAATATCAAATATAATGGCTCCTGATCCCCCAGAAACTAGTCACCACCATGAATTTCTCAGATGCCTTGGTACTTCATATCCCTCTATCTACCCATCATGATATGTTTATTGGTCTCGTCTTGTGCCATTCTTTTTCTGTTTGAAAATACAGCTACTGTGGGTTCATAGGTGGAACAGCCATATCACAGGCAGAAGATAGACAGCGTTTCACAGCATTTATCCTACACCCAGCTTTTATTTTCTTTCTACCCCCATTTTTGCAATGTTCCCTTTACCTTGGAAAGGAACAGGAGATGTTCCATTTGGAGCAATCAACAGGCAGTTATTTTCAGTTCTTTGGCCTGGTACACATCTACACATCTCTTCATTGCCATCCACTGCAAACAGAAGCTTCCTTCCTTCCTTCATGTATCTATCTATCTATCTATCTATCTATCTATCTATCTATCTATCTATGTTTGTTTGTTAGAGACAGGGTCTCTCTCTCTCTCTCTGTGTAGCTCTGGCTGTCCTGGAACTTGCTCTGTAGACCAGGCTGCCTTGAACTCACAGAGATCTGCCTGCCTCTGTTTCCCTAGTGCTGGGATTAAAGGTGTGAACCACCACTGCCCAGCTCTACATAGCTTTTTAATGCAACTTTCGTATTTGCTAGCCATCACTTACCCTCTCTTTCCTAACCCCTTCTAAGCCCCACTTAAATTGTTGGATCCTCAGTGTTCTACCACACACTTCATTTAAGGCCTCTTCTCTCCCCACCCATAATCGCCTTTCTCCAGCACCCTGGCCTTTAGAGACTCTCAAATTTAAATAAACAAAATCAAAACTAAGGTCTACCTATGAGAGAGGACATACAGTTTTTGTCTTTCTAGGCCTGGGTTATCTTACTCAGTATATTTTACAGTTACATCCATTGTCCTGCAAATTACATACTTACCTTACAACTGAATAAAATCTCTCTCTATTACCCAGCCACCCTCCATATATATATATATGTATATTCACACACACACACACACACACACACACACACACACACACACACACATATCCCACTTTCATTATTAATCTAACTATTGATGAACATCTAATCTAGTCTGATTGCATTTAACTTTTGTGACTATACCCAGTGTGAACATGGATTTGCAAGTTCAGCGGAAAGCTCCAAAAGTGAATGGGTCACCCTGGGTTCCCTACTCAGTGTCTGTTGTTATGTCCCCCTTTTCATTCCTGATCTTGTTAATATGAGTGTTCTCTCTCTGCCTTTTGATTAGTTTGGATAGGGGTTCGTCAATCTTGTTGATTTTCTCAAAGAACCAGCAATTTGTTTCACTGATTCTTTGGATTGTTTTCTGTGTCTGTTTTGTTGATTTCCGCCATCAGTTTGACTATTTCCAGTGTTCTACTCCTCCTGGGTGAGTCTGCTTCTTTTTTTTTCCAGAGCTTTCAGGTGTGCTGTTAAGTCTCTAATGTGAGCTTTCTCCATTTTTGTATGTGGGCACTAAGTGTTATGAACTTTCCTCTTAGCACTCATAGTGTCCCATAGGTTTGGGTATGTTGTGTCTTTATTTTAATTGAATTCAAGGAAGACATTAATTTCTTTCTTTATTTCTTACCTGACCTAGGGGTGGTTTAGCAGTTGACTGTTCAGTTTCCATGAGTTTGTAGGCTTTCTGGGGGTGGAATTGTTGTTAAATTATAACTTTATTCCATGGTGATCTGATAAGACACAGGTGGTTGCTAAAATTTTTTTTATATCTGTGGATGCTTGCTTTGTTACCGAGTATGTGATCAATTTTTGAGAAGGTTCCATGAAATGCTGAGAAGAAGGTATATTCTTTCCTATTTGGGTGGAATGTTCTATAGATATCTGTTATGTCCATTTGATTCATTACCTCCATTAGTTCTCTTATTTCTTTGTTAGGTTTCTCTCTGGTTTACCTGTCCATTGGTGAGAGAGGAGTGTTGAAATCTCCTACTATTAGAGTGTGGGGTTTGATGTGTGCTTTCAGTTCTAGTAATGTATCTTTTACATATGTGGGTGCTTTTATATTAGGGGCATAGATATTCAGGGTTGAGACTTCATCCTGATGAATTGTTTCTGTTATGCATATAAAGTGTCCATCTCCACCTCTTCTGATTGATTTTAGTTTGAAGTCAATTTGGTAGATATTAGTATAGCCACATCCCCTTGTTTCTTAGGTCCATTTGATTGAAAAACCTTTTCCCAACCCTTTACTCTGAGATAATGTCTGTCTTTGTGGTTGGGGTGTGTTTCTTGTAAACAACAGAATGTTGGATCCTGTTTTTTTTATCCATTCTCTTAACCTGTGCCTTTTTATAGGTGAACTGAGGCCATTGATATTAAGTGATATTAATGACCAGTGGTTGTTAACTCTGTTTTTTTTGTTGTTGTTGTTGTTTGTTTATTTTTTTGGTGGTAGAGGTTTGTGTTTCCCTTCTTTGAGTTATGCTGGTGGAGGGTTGTTAGATGTCTGAGTTATTGTGCATGTTGTTGGCTTCCTTGGCTTGTGGTTTTCCTTCTAGTACTTTCTGTAAGGCTGGGTTTGTGGCTACATATTGTTTAAATTTGGTTTTGTCCTGGAATATCTTGTTTTCTCCATCGATGGTGAAAGAAAGCTTTGCTGGGTATAGTAGTCTGGGCTTGCATCCATGGCCTCTTAGTGTCTGCAGCACATCTATCCAAGACCTCTGGCTTTCATGGTTTCTATAGAGAAGTCAGGTGTAATTCTGCTAGGTTTACCTTTATATGTTACTTGACCTTTTTCCTTTGCAGCTCTTAACATTCTTTCTTTATTCTGTATGTTTTGTGTTTTGATTATTATATGGTGAGGGGATTTTTTTTTGATCCAGTCTATCCAGTGTTCTGTATGCTTCTTCTACCTTCATAGTAATATCCTTCTTTAGGTTTGGAAAGTTTTCTTCTATAATTTTGTTGAATATATTTTTCTGGGCCTTTGAGCTGTAATTCTTCTCCTTCTTCTACCCCTATTATTCTTAGGTTTGGTCTTTTCATGGTGTCCCAGATTTCCCGGATGTTTTGTGTTAAGAATTTGTTGAATTTGCTGTTTTCTTTGATCAATGAGTTTATTTCCTCTATAGTATCTTCAGCATCTGAGATTCTTTCCTCTATCTCTTGTATTCTGTTGGTTATACTTGTCTCTGTAGTTCCTGTTCGTTTACCCAGATTTTCCATATGCAGCCATCCCTCCGTTTGTGTTTTCTTCATTGCCTCCATTTCAGTTTTTATGTCTTGAACTGTTTCCATTACCTGTTTGATTGCTTTTTCTTGGGTATCTTTGAGGGATTTATTCATTTCTTCTAAGTTTTTGTTAGTCTCATCCATTTCTTTAAGGGAGTTTTTCACATCCTGTTTAATGGTCTCTATCACTTTCATAATTCTGTTTAAAGTCAATTTCTTCTACTTCTTCTGGATTAGGGTGTTCACGTCTTCCTGTTGCATGTTCACTGGATTCTGGTGTTATCATGTTGCTTTTCAGGTTGTTGGAGGAATTCTTGCATTGGTGCCTGCCCATCTCTTCCTTCAGATGTGGTCAGGAGAATCTTGGCGGGTTGGTCCGATCTTTGCTGTGGCTAACTGTGTACTTGGGGGTTTTCTTGGTCTGCCCTCTCTTAGGTCCCCTCAGCACTGGAGTTGGCTCTCAAATCCTCTCCACCCTAAAGTAGGCTGTGGTGGTGGATCTAAGAAACCTGCAGATGGAAAGGAGTGCTTGAGGGCAAGCTGGGATGGGATAAAGAGAGAAAGCCAGTAGCCAGGGAGAAGCCCCACTGAATGGCCAGAATGTTTAGGGGATTGGAGGGTGCCTGTGCTCTGTTCTCGGGGTGTGAGGCCAGCTGGGCGGGCACACTCTTACTCCTCCGGATGGATCTCCTGGTACAGGAGCCTGGCTACTTGCTGGCCAAGGACCTCACAGACAAAGGGGTGGGCTTGATAGGTGCAGGCTTGGTGGAACAACAAAACCCCTGCAGCAGTTGCACTCACCACTGTGTCCCCAGACCCTCAACCCTGAAGCAGGCTGAGTTGGGGGATCCTATGACCCTGCAGATGGAAAGGGGTGCTTGGGTGCAAGCTGGGCTGGGATAAAGAGAGAAACCAGTAGCTGGGGAGAAGCCCCGCTGAATGGCCAGAAAGTTTAGGGGATTGGAGGGTGCCTGTACTGTGTTCCTGGGGCATCCGGCCGGCCGAGTCGGCACACACTTACCCCTCCGGATGGATCTCCTGGTACAGGAGCAGGGCCACTTGCTGGCCAAGGACCTCGCAGACAAAGGGGCCCTTCATGTTCTTTACTATATTTCTAAATCCCCATGCCCTTACCCTGGCGAGAGGTATTTTTGTTGAGGCTGGTCCCAACATATCTTATGTGAATTTGTGAATGCCTAAATGCATATATATGCACTGTGTATGTGTGCCTGGTGCCTGCATGATCCACATGAGGACATCTTATCCCCTAGAACTGAAGTCATGGTGGTTGTGAGCTTCCATGCATGTGCTGGGAACCAAATAAAATTCTTTATGGAACCGCAAGTTCTCTTAATTGAAGTACCATCTCTCTAGTCTCCCTCTAATATCAACATTAAAACACACAGAGTGGATGGATGTATTGTTTTTCATAGTTTTTTGTATTAAGACATACGTACTAAGACAATTAAGACATACAAAAATGGTTCATTATAAAAAATATAATGTAAAATTATATTTTGAGATAGAATCAATATCGAACAAGATTGTAGGGAGAAAAGGTGAACTAGGCATGTATGTATAAAGCATGGAATCTGCCTTGATGCTGACAAGGAATGAGGAAAGGGGAAAGAGATTTGGAAGCCTACTATAAGACCATCTTTGAGATGCCAAGCAAAATACACACTTGCTCAGACTAGACTATGTCCATGAGTTTTGAAGGGAGAGGACTTGGGCTGAGCAACTCCTTGTTACCCTTGCAAATGCATTAATCAGGAAAGTGATTGTCATGACCCAGGAGGCATGATATAGAGAGAGGCAGAAATTGGTTCACAATTAAAGCATCTTTAAATGGATGAGCATATCAAGAAGGGAGAAGAGTAATTTTTATTGGAATTGCAGTGAGTATTTAGATTGGGGAAAATTAACATATAATTATCTTATATAAATACAATAATCCTAGTCTTCTGAACCATGAACAAGATGTGCCTTCCAGTTGACTGAGTTTTTAATTATTGTTGCAGCATCTTGTAGTATTTAATCAACCGATATAACTTTTTGTAGATAGATTATCCACACACATACTTCATATTTTGTGGTGGTTTTTAAATGACAGTATTTTTAAAATACAAATACAGGTTATCATATATTCCCCCAAAATTTCAGTGACCAAATATATAATAGTAGCTATTGAGGGGAAAAAAAGCTTAGTATCACAGTTCTAGCTTGAAAAACGTACTTCCTGATTAGCATGCATTTTCCTGTACATCCACATCTGCTTTAAGAAGTCATTGAAAATATACAGAAACTAGGGATCAAAGTATCAATTTTTATCTGTTGACAACCTATAGAAAATTCAGTTTGTTGAGATAAGATGGTTCAGTAGGATTTAATTCATATATGTGGTTCAAAATGAATCTGTTGAAAGGTGTGATTTTACTTCTTCACCTTCCAGCAAATTCACCAAAATGCATTCCCAGGATCCTGGGTGTTGAAAGAGAAGGGAAGACATATGTATGTGGGAATGTATGATCATATGAATGTATGGATATTTATGTTATAGGAATGTTTATCATGAGGAATACTTGAAATTAATTAAACCAGTCATGCCATTTTTACTCAGATCCTAGCACATATTAGAAATAAGATTAATGCCACTGTTGATTTTCCAGCTCTCCTTGGTTAATGTGGTTACCATGACAACTCAGTGTCTGCTGTGGAAACTGGTGCCAACTGTGTTTCCACTTATGATTTTTGTTTGAATGAATTATCACTATAATGTCATCATGTGTTGTTTTTCTAATTATGATTTTCTTTATAAAATTATTGTTTGACATTTGAGATGTGGTACAGATTTTTCCTGCCCATTTATTCATTTATAGTATGTTTGAATCAAGCTGACTTGAGTCACATTTTTCTCAGAGTTGTCCCCTTTTTTATTGACACATTTTCTACAATTTAGTCAATAAATTTCCCTTCAAGATTGCATCAACATTAAGTTGATACCTTCCTTCCTTCTCAGAATTCCTTGAGCCTAAACTTTGCTGTCTAAAACTATCTCCTCATCTGTACAAAGGGAATAGTGCTACCTTGTGGGAGTCCCCTCTGTGTGCTGTGATTACCATTAATAAATAAAGAAACTGCCTTGGCCTGTTAGGACTGGACTAAATGCTGGGAGAAAGAAGGGCTGAGTCAGGGAGACGCCATGGATCAGCCACCAGAGACAGATGTGCCGAAACTTTGCTGATAGGTCTGGCGATACACAGATTAATGGAGTTGATTAAATTAATATGTAAGAGTTGGCCAATAAGAATCTAGAGCTAATGGGCCAAGCAGTGATTGGTGTAGGAATTCCTTCTATATTTCTGTTGCTTTCATTGGTTAAATAAAGAGACTGCCTTGGCCTTTTGATAGGGCAGCCCTTAGGTGGGCGGAGTAGACAGAACAGAATGCTGGAGAGAAGGGAAGTGAGGCAGACGCCATGTTTCTCCGGCCTGAGCTGGACGTAGGTTAGAATCTTCCCAGTAAGCCATGACCCCGTGGTGATACACAGATTACTAGATATGGGTTAGTTTAAGATGTGAGAGTTAGGCAAGAAGAGGCTAGAGTTAATGGGCCAGGCAGTCATTTAATTAATACAGTTTCTGTGTAATTATTTAGGGCACCAGGAGCCAGGTGGGATGGAACAAGGGGCCCTGCGCTGTAGCAGGGCGCTGGGAACGCAGCCCTCTCCTCCATACTACAAGTGATTTTTTAAAATTTTTTTTGGTTTTTCGAGACAGGGTTTCTCTGTGGCTTTGGAGCCTGTCCTGGAACTAGCTCTGTAGACCAGGCTGGTCTCGAACTCACAGAGATCCGCCTGCCTCTTCCTCCCGAGTACTGGGATTAAAGGCGTGTGCCACCACCGCCCGGCCCAAGCAGTGATTTAATTAATACAGTTTCTGTGTGGTTATTTCAGGTGTAAGCTAGCTGGGTGGCAGGAAAGAACAAGCGGCCTCCTTCTTCCAACTAAATGGCATGCTGGGAGGAAGACCCCAACACCACCTATTTCAGAAGATAGATTTTTTAAAAAAAATGTCTAAAAATAGTGATGTACAGTGTATGGTGTATAGTCTACCCTCAGAATATGGGGCTTCCCTGCACTTTGCCTCCTTTATTCAGTCAAATACATCCAACATCAATCTCATGGACAGGAACATAATAACCATGCATAAGCACCTATCTGTTAGGTAAGTCTTGTTTCCACTGTTTAGTGTATAGGAGGAGTTGCAGGATAATGTTGGGAAGAGGAAGAGAAAGCATCATTGCACAGCTTCCAGTGAATTGAGTCTGCCTTTCCCATCTACATGCTTTCATCTCTATTTCACATGCTTTATTTCTTCTTCCCCATCTTTTACTATAACATCAGAGGAGAGTGCCTAATCTACATTGTAGAATTTGAGGTTCAGCATGAAGAAACAAGTCTGTTGTAGAGTTAGTTGGATAGATTCCTGAAGAGATTGAGTCTCCATCATGGGGAAACCTTTAGTAAGTCACTACCTTTCACCAGTCTTCTCCACACAAGCAAATAATTCTGAATATATCCAAACTACAAGGAATACTCTGGAGATGAGATCCTACATGGAAAAGCACCCTGTCAGTCTCAGGTAGAGGGAAGGACCAAGGAGTTCTTTAAAGTAACCATATCAGCAGATGCCTCAGTACTCCCGGAACGGCATTAAATCAATGGTGCTTAAACTTGCACTATTTAGGAAGTGAACAGTGCTACCCAGAAGAACCCTATGTTCTCAGGTAGATTAAATGGCCAGGGCATTTGAATCAATTACATCAATAAAGACCTTCCAGTTATCCGAGAACTCTGCATAGTAAATTACTTGGATTAAAACATTGATAAATGAAGTCAGGAATTTTCCAAGTGTCAAAACCTTCATCAAAAATCTTCTTGTCAACTTTTCACCAACCAGCAGATCTTGTCCGTTAGACCTGGGATCTGAAGACTGAAAGAACGGGGTGGGCTGCAGTCTAATGCTGTAGGCAACCTCACTTCAGTTCCAGTATCCTTTTATATGCGAATGTAACAAAGAAAGCAATGATCCAAAGAAGGCTGTTTGAGTTCAGAAAAGCATGATCAAAAAAAAATATAAATAAACTCCAGTGAGCACATATTGTCCATACTGGGTTTCATGGTCTAAGTTGATGAGGACGACTAATCAGGTTTCTTCCTCAAGAGGGCACCAGATCTCATTACAGGTGGTTGTGAGCCACCAACCATGTGGTTGCTGGAAATAGAACTCAGGACCTATGGAAGAGCAGGTAGTGCTCTTAACCACTGAGCCATCTCTCCAGCCCATACTAAATATTAACTGAGCAGACCTTTCCCAGAACTTTCTCAGGACAGACCAATTTAAACACAATTTCCTGGCACAAACCATAGATTATATCTGGGAAGGCACGAAAGCAAGGTAGAAGGCTATATCAAGATTCAAGGTTCACTGACCAGATTGGGTTCTATAGCTATATTCTGATATTCAACAAGAATAAACATATTTTATGAATTGAATGTGATTGTTTATCACAGGAGGCCCAAAATCACATCCAAGAGCAATCCAGGGAACCAAACTGCATTTGAGGTAAAAGGTCCTCTGCCGTTTTTCTTGGAGTCTCTTTCACAGCTCCCCAAGGCATTGTTCACTTTCATCATACTTTTGACCAAGTTTAGAAACTTCTGCTGGTGTTTATTAAACTTGAAGATATTTGAGTCTATTCCAAGTCTTCTGAATAGAAACCATGGAATTGGGGTGGGTAGTTTCCACCTTATTCTGATAGTCATTGAGCTTTGAAAAGTACTGATGCCTGCTTGCAGCAAGTTATTCAGTATCTTGAATCATTTGGGGTATTATTTCATTGTTCTCGGTTGTAGAGTTTCTATCTTTTCTTGACCGCCAGTAATACCTTCAATTTACTAATAGTTGTCCAGTGATGTATATACAAAGCACTGGCCAAGCACTGTGAAAACAGCATGAAGAACAAGACAGGAAGGGGCCCTGGATTTGTCACCATAGTAGAATAGCAAAACTGTGTGAGAAAACAATTAACCAGGCAAGTTATGTGAGCATTTGTGTTTGATGAAAATAAACAGAAAACATCTTGAAGAGGTATAAACGCAGATTGCACATTATTTCCTGGTCTCCCAGACGCGAACAATCACACAAAAACAATACTAATTACAACACTGCTCGGCCAGTGACTCCAGCATATTTCTAGCTCCTTCTTACATCTTAAATTAGCCCATTTCTATTAATCTCTGTATTGCCACGAGGCTGTGGCTGACCGATATGGTTTGGGGTGTCATTCTTCTTAGACAGCTACATGGCATCTCTCTGACTCTGCCTACTCTCTTTCTATCTCTGTTCTTTTTTCCCACCTGACTTTACTCTGCTAAGTCATTGGCCGAAATAGCTTTACTCATCAATCAAAAAAGCAACACAAATCCCACATCAAACAGAGGATTACACACACAGAGTTGTCAGTGAAGGCCTTTCCTGGAAGTGGCTTTAGAACCCAGTCCTGAATGATAAGAAGCCAACACGGACAAGCCATTTCTTGATGTGCTTGCACTGTGTGGGCTCCAGTTGGTCCAGGAGCAGAGGACAAGCCCAGCGGCTGGAGCCTGGCACACAACACACAGGCTGATGGGGGATGAGCTGGAAAGAGCAGATGTAGCACAGAGTCTGGGTCACATGTTTAACACTATGACTGTCTTTTGAGTGTGGAGGATCCCAGCAGGGAAGTGACATGACCTGTAGGTGATGATGGCTGCTCTCTGTGCAGAGAATGGACTGCAGAGAGGCAGGGTGAGCTAGTGTGGGGGTACAGCCATCAGGAACCTGTTGCAGAAGGCCAGGGGAGGGGCTAGGCTGTATGGAAGCCATGATGCAGCAGTGTGCAAAGGGAAGGGTTCCCTGGACAGGGCAGATGGGACCTTCAGTGACTGTGTCTGGGTGTGGGAGATGAGGCAGCTCAAGTCCTCCTGGGCTTATTCAGCCACACAGAGACACGGTGCTGCTGTTTCCTGTCAGATGCCCCAAGTGCCTTAGACTATCAGCTGACAGTGGTGGCAGGGTTGACCAGTAGTGACCTGGGGGAAAAAAAGAAAAGGCAACGTGGGCGGTGCGCGCTCCAGGGACGCGTGCGCGCGCCCAGCATTCCGCGCGAGCCAGAGGAAGGCAGAGGAAGGCAGAGGGAACGCGAGCAGACAGCAAGCCCTGCCCAGCGAGCGAGTCACTGTGAGCGAGCGAGCGAGCGAGAGAGCGAGCGCCGGTGGAGCCCGCGTGCAGGGAGCCGCCGATTCATCCCGCAACATGAACACCCTGCTGTCGCGGGCGAACTCGCTGTTCGCCTTCACGCTGAGCGTCATGGCGGCACTCACCTTGGGCTGCATCCTCACCACCGCCTTCAAAGACAGAAGCGCGCCAGTGCGCCTGCAAGTCTCCAGGATCCTGCTCAAAAAAGTGGAGGACTTCACCGGACCCAGAAAAAGAAGCGACCTGGGCTTCATCACGTTCCACATCTCTGCGGATTTGGAGAAGACTTTCGACTGGAACGTCAAGCAGCTCTTCCTTT
>PVIU01029699.1:0-17175 GCA_004026605.1 Ondatra zibethicus
GATTCCCAATTTCCTGAGAAACCGCCACACTGATTTCCAAAGAGGTTGCACAAGTTTGCATTCCCACCAGCAATGGATGAGAGTTCCCCTTACTCCACATCCTCTCCAGCATAGGCAATCGTTGGTGTTTTTGATTTTGGCCATTCTGACAGGTGTAAGATGGTATCTCAAAGTTGTTTTGATTTGCATTTCCCTGATTACTAAGGAAGTTGAACATGACCTTAAGTATCTTTTGGCCATTCAAACTTCTTCTGTTGAGAATTCTCTATTGAGATCGTTATCCCATTTTTTAATTGGGGTATTTAGAATTTTAATGTCTAGTTTCTTGAGTTCTTTGTATATTTTGGAGATCAGACCTTTGTCTGATGTGGGGTCAGTGATGATCTTTTCCCATTCAGTAGGTTGCCTTTTTGTCTTAATGACTGTGTCTTTTGCTTTACAGAAGCTTCTCAGTTTCAGGAGGTCCCATTTGCTCATTGTTGCTCGTATTGTCTGTGCCCTTGGGGTTTTACACAAGAACTGGTGTCCAGTGCCCACGTACTGTAGGCTACTTCCCACTTTCTCTTCTATCAGGTTCAGTGTGGTTAGATTTATGTTGAGGTCTTTAATCCATTTGGACTTGAGTTTTGTGCAGGGTGACAGATAAGGTTCTAATTTCATTCTCCTACATGTTGACATCCAGTTATGCCAGCACCATTTGATAAAGATGCTTTCATTCTTCCATTGTATAATTTTAGCCTCTTTGTCAAATATGAGGTGTTCATAAATTTGTGGATTAATATCCGGGTCTTCGATTCGATTCCGTTGGTCAACATCTCTGTTTTTATGCCAATAACAAGCTGTTTTCATCACTGTAGCTCTGTAATAGAGATTGAAGTCAGGGATGGTAATGCCTCCGGCAATTCCTTTATTGTATAGGATTGTTTTGGTTATCCTGGGCTTTTTGTTTTTCCATATAAAGTTAGTTATTGTTCTCTCAAGGTCTATGAAGAATTTTGTTGGGATTTTGATGAGGATTGCATTGAATCTATAGTTTGCCTTTGGTAGAATTGCCATTTTTACTATATTGATCCTTCCAATCCAGGAGCATGGGAGGTCCTTCCATTTTCTGGTCTCCTCTTCAATGTCTTTCTTCAAGGTCTTAAATTTCTTGTCAAATAGATCTTTCACTTCCTTGGTTAATGTTACCCCGAGATACTTTATGCTATTTGTGGCTATTGTGAAAGGTGATGTTTCTCTGATTTCCCTCTCTGTTTGTTTATCCTTTGTGTATAGGAGGGCTACTGATTTTTTTGAGTTGATTTTGTATCCTGCCACTTCACTGAAGGTATTTATCAGCTGTAGAAGTTCTTTGGTAGAGTTTTTGGTATCACTTATGTACACTATCATATCATCTGCAAATAACGAAAGTTTGGCTTCTTCTTTTCCAATTTGAATCCCCATGATCTCCTCATTTTGTCTTATAGCTATTGCTAGGACTTCAAGCAATATATTAAAGAGGTATGGCGACAGTGGACAGCCTTGTCTTGTTTCTGATTTTAGTGGAATCGCTTTGAGCTTCTCTCCGTTTAATTTGATGTTAGCTGTCGGCTTGCTATATATTGCTTTTATTTATTTAGATATTATCCTTGTATTCCTAGTCTCTCCAAGACCTTTATCATAAAGGGGTGTTGTATTTTGTCAAATGCTTTTTCAGCATCTAATGAAATGATCATATGGTTTTTTCTTTCAGTTTATTTATATGATGGATTACATTGATAGATTTTTGTATGTTGAACTAGCCCTGCATCTCTGGGATGAAGCCTACTTGATCATAATGGATGATTTTTTTAAATGTGTTCTTGGTTTCTGTTTGCCAGTACTTTATTGAGAACTTTTGCGTCAATGTTCATAAGTGAGATTGGTCTATAATTCTCTTTCTTGATTGCGTCCCTGTGTGGTTTTGGTATCAGGGTAATTGTAGCTTCATAAAATTAGTTTGGCATTGACCCTTCTGTTTCTATTATGTGAAACACCTTAAGGAGTATAGATATTAGCTCTTCTTGGAAGTTCTGGTAGAATTCTGCATTAAAACCATCTGGTCCTGAGCTTTTTTGGGTTGGGAGGTTTTTGACTAATTTTTCATTTGTAGGTTCTTATCAATTGGAAGTGGCTTCTGAGTTACCAATGGGAACTTGTGTCCACTTCTGCTCTCAGTGCTGAAACTCTGTCTGGAAGAGAATGATGCAGGCCCTGTGCATGCTGCCACAGTCTCTCTGAATTTGTATGTGCCCCAATCTGGTTTTATCTGGAAGGGCTTGTTTCTTTGGTGTCTTTTATCCCTCCCCTTCTGCAGCGTTTCCTAAGCCATGATGGGAGGAATTTGTTACAAATATCCCACTTAGGACTGAGTGTTCCATGGTTTTTTGATCTTACAAGGCCAGCCTGGTCTACAGATTAAGACAGATGATTTCATGATGCAAAGTAAATGCCATAAGAGATAAGGGACAGGTTTAATAGAAGGTAGAAAGCTCAAGGCACCAGTATTTGAAAATTCAAGAAGACTATTATACCTCTATATAGCAATAGACGTATAGCAATAGAACAGAATGAGCATCTAAATAACAGACAATGAAAGACGTTTAATTAAACACACTGGAAAAGACTATTCTGATGAGATCTGAAAATTTCATAGTTTTATAGGGATGGAAAGAGTTACAGGATGGAACAAATAAATAATAAGATATGGTTCAAATCTTTTGTGACAAGGCAAGGAATTAAGTCATTGCTAAAGAAAGTATAAAATAATGGTAAATTTATTTGATTTTAAGTGCAGTGTAATTATTAGTGGATTTTTATATATTCGAATGAAAAGTGTAAGCAAAGAAAGATGGAATACTTTATGAGTGAAATGAACATGGCTGTACCTCTTTCAAAAGCAAACAATTAACCGGACTTGAAGCCTTGGCACTTAGGTTTCTTTGACAACTAATAGAAAGGCCTAGAGGAAAGCAGCATGCATGAGAATAATGTGCTACCTATTATCTTCACTGTGTAAGAGGAAATGGCATGTTAGGAAGGCAAAAAATCCCCAGGGCTCAGACTCTCTCTGTTCCCCGGGCAATCCTTGCTGTTGTTTCACAGTAAATGTGAGAAGGCTGAGGAGTGAGAACTAGACATTAACAGGACATTCAACTCAGTAAAACGAAGGATGGATTTTGACTTCAGATCATTAAAGGCCATTTAATAGTTTTGTACAGATAGAGTAGTAGTATGGACTCGATTTACCAAGCATATCTAGTGAACCAAAAGTAAAAGAGTACATGGAGATTTTGTAGGAAAAGAGGAAATTATTTCAAAGGATACTTTTACTAAAATATTGGTTTACTCTCAGGCAAGGCTTAACTGGTGACTTCTTCCTACCAACCTGACAAAAATGCTTCTTATGGAAATGTTGAAGATTAATTTTCTAACATGTGTTTTTTCTAAACATTTATCTAAAGTTTTAAAAATGCAGGAAATTTATGGTTTGATTATTATTTGATTCTTTTATTTTTTTACTATTTGTTATATAAATGAGTGCTAACATGAATCAAAACAATTACAGGTACAATTACACAGACTCATTTTAACTATATTTATTGGAAGAATAATAATTTGTTTATCTATATATAAATCTATCATTGACCAATATTTATTGGTAGCTTAAGAGTATTTAAAGGAAAGGTTTTGTGTTTATAAAATCTGTTATGACTCTAGCATTTGTGAATTATTCAAATGTACGAATGTAGGAAGTAATATGAATTTAATTTACTTATTATTTCTTGAGTTTTATTATTGGAGGAGTTTGACACAGAGTTACACTGCATGGTTTGGGCTGCCTTCATAGACTCTGCTCCTGTATCAGCTTCCCCATTTCTCATAATAAATCATTCGCTGTTAAATGTGGGTTTTAGTTTATGCCTTTTTTCAGCTTTACTTGGAAATAGGAAGTAAACCAAAGAGATTATCTAGCCTCAGTGATAAAAGGATTGGGTACCGTCCATAATGAACTAGAGTTAGAGCAACAATTCAAGGTGGGAGCTGAAGCAGAGGTCACAGAGGAATGCTACTGGCTTCTTCTTCAAGTTCATGCTCTCCTTTGAAATTATTGGCTTATCAAGAAAAATTTTAAATAGCTCTGCTTTGAAAGTTTCATACAACATGAGGAAAGGTCAACATGGTAAGTAAGGTTTGAAGTAAACATCCTGATGTAATATCTTTAAAACATAGCAAAAGAAGCAAATCTCCAACCTGAAGTTATTGAATAGGAAGTCAATGAAATAAACAAAAAGATCCATTTGAGCAGGACATGATAATGCACATCTATAATCCCAACCCTCAGGAGACTAAGAAACAAGTTCACAGGCAGCTCCAGTACATGGCAAGCCACAGGAAAACCTAAGTTATATAATGAGACCCAGTCTTAGAAAAAGAGAGCACACAAGAAACATAAAAGCATGTTCACATTATAAAATCCATTTGTCAAACCTAATTGAATGAAATGAGTAGAGTATTTTCGTTTCCATTATTATTGCATTTTTAAATTCTCCTAAGGCTTTAAGATTTGTAAGTAAAGCCGAAGCTTTAACTAGGCTTATGTAATATTCTACAAATAGATATTGAGGAATCATCAGGCAGGTTCTAAAAGCTCCACAAGACTTAACTAATTAAATTAGGAAAGATAGAATCTCTGTTTCCTAGCTAACAGAAATTTAGTGATTAAGAAGTTAACATAGGCTTTTGTCCTTGGCCAGCAAGTGGCCCTGATCCAGTACCAGCAGATCCATCCAGAGGGGTAAGTGTGGCCCCACCCAGCAGACCTAGATGCCCTGGGAAGGGAGTACAGGCACCCTCCAATCCACTAAACTTTCTGGCCATTCAGCAGGGCTTGCCCCTTCTACTTGCTTTTCTGCTTATCCTACTCCAGCTTGCCCCCAAGCACCCCTTTCCATCTATTTGGAGCTGAGGCTCTAGGGAAAAAGTGGTGAGAGGAAGGCTGCAGGAGTTTCTTTGTTCCAAGGAGTAGGCTTCTACCAAGCCGCCCTTTTGTCTGCAAGGTCCTTGGCCAGCAAGTGGCCCTGATCCAGTACCAGCAGATCTATCCAGAGGGGGTCCTTAGATCCACCAACACAGCCTACTTCAGGGAGGAGGAGATCTGAGAGCCAACTCCAGTGCTGAGGAGATCTAAGAGAGGGCAGAACAAGAAAAATCCTCAAGGACACAGTTAGCCACAACAAAAATCGGACCAAGCCGCCAAGACTCTCCTGACCACGTTCGAAGGAAGAGATGGGCAGGTGCCAATGCAAGAATTCCTCCAACAACCTGGAAAGCAACATGATGACACCAGGATTCAGTGAATATGCAACAGGAAGACTTGAACAATCTAACGCATAAGAAGAAGAAATCGACTTTAAACTTAACATTATGAAAGTGATAGAGAGCATTAAAGAGGATGTGAAAAACTCCTTTAAAGAAATGGAAGCGAAGACTAACAAAAAGTTAGGAGAAATGAATAAATCCCTCAAAGATAGCCTAGAAAACAAAGAAAAAGCAATCAAACAGGTAATGGAAACAGTTCAAGACTTGAAAACTGAAATGGAGGCAATGAAGAAAACACAAACCAAGGGACGGCTAGATATGGAAAATCTGGGTAAACGAACAGGAAATACAGAGACAAGTATAACCAACAGAATACAAGAGATAGAAGAAAGAATATTAGACGCTGAAGATACGATAGAGAAAATAAACTCATTGATCAATGAAAACAACAAACCCAACAAATTCTTAACACAAAACATCCAGGGATCTGGGATACAATGAAAAGACCAAACCTAAGAATAATAGGGGTAGAAGAAGGACAAGAATTACAGCTCAAAGGCCCAGAAAATATATTCAACAAAATTATAGAAGAAAACTTTCCCAACCTAAAGAAGGATATTCCTATGAAGGTACAAGAAGCATACAGAACACCAGATAGACTGGATCAAAAGAAAGCACCCCCTCTCCATATAATAATCAAAACAGAAAACATACAGAATAAAGAAAGAATACTAAGAGCTGCAAAGGAAAAATGTGAAGTAACATATAAAGGTAAACCCATCAGAATTACACCTGACTTCTCTATGTAAACCATGAAAGCCAGAAGGTCTTGGATAGATGTGCTGCAGATACTAAGAGACCATGGATGCAAGCCCAGACTACTATACCCAGCAAAGCTTTCTTTCACCATCGATGGAGAAAACAAGATATTCCAGGATAAAGACAATTAAAGCAATACATAGCCACAAACCCAGCCTTACAGAAAGTACTAGAAGGAAACCCACAACTAAAGGAAGCAGACAATACCCATAATAACACAGACATGTAACAACCCTCCACAGAACAACTCAAAAAAGGGAAACACACAAACTCTACCACCCCATAAAAATGACTGGAGTTAATAACCACTGGTCATCAATATCAATTAATATCAAAGGTCTCAATTCACATATAAAAAGGCACAGGTTAAGAGAATGGATACAGAAACAGGATCCAATATTCTGCTGTTTACAAAAAAACACACCTCAACCACAAAGACAGACATTATCTCAGAGTAAAGTGTTGGGAAAATGTTTTTCAATCAAATGGCCCTAAGAAAAAAATGGGTGTGGGTATATAATATATGAAAAAATAGACTACAAACTAAAATAAATCAGAAGAGATGGAGATGGACACTTTATACTCATAAAAGAAATAATTCATCAGGATGAAGTCTCAATCCTCAACATATATGCCCCTAATATAAAAGCACCCACATATGTAAAAGAAACATTAGTATAACTCAAAGCACACAAAACCCCCACACACTAATAGCAGGATATTTCAACACTCCTCTCTCACCAATGGACAGGTCAACCACAGAAACTTAAAAGAGAATTACAAGAACTAACAGATGAAATGAATCAAATGGACTTAATAGACATTTAGGGAACATTCACCCCAAACAGGAAAGAATATACCTTCTTCTCAGCATATCATGGAACCTTCTCAAAAATTGATCACATACTCAGTAACAAAGTAAACATCCACAGATACAAAAAAATTGGAGTAACCACCTATGTCTTATTGGATCACCATGGAGTAAATTTAGAATTTAACAACAATCTCACCTCCAGAAAGCCTGCAAACTCATGGAAACTGAACAGTCAACTACTGAACCACTCCAGGGTCAAGGAAGAAATAAAGAAAGAAATTAAAGTCTTCCTTGAATTCAACGAAAATAAAGAAACAACATACCCAAACCTATGGGACACTATGAAAGCAGTGCTAGGAGGAAAGATCATAGCACTTAGTGCCCACATAAAGAAAATGGAGAAAGCCCACATTAGTGACTTAACAGCACATCTAAAAGCTCTAGAAAAAAACAGAAGCAGACTCACCCAGGAAGAGTAGAAGACTGGAAATAATCAAACTGAGGGCTGAAATCAACAAAATAGAGACACAGAAAACAATCCAAAGAACCAATGAAACAAAGAGCTAGTTCCTTGAGAAAACCAACAAAATCGACAAACCCCTATCCAAACTTACCAAAAGGCTGAGAGAGAAGATCCAAATTAACAAGATCAGAAATGAAAAGGGGGACATAACAAAAGACACTAAGGAAATTCAGAGAATCATTAAGTCTTACTACAAAAGCCTGTATGTCACAAAATTGGAAAATGTGAAAGCAATGGACAGTTTTTTAGATAAATACCATATACTGAAATTAAATCAAGACCAGGTAAACAATTTATATAGACTTATAAGTTGTGAGGAAATAGAAGCTGCCATAAAAAACCTCTCAATCAAAAAAAGCCCAGGACCAGATGGTTTTAACGCAGAATTCTACCAAAACTTCCAAGAAGAGCTAATACCTATACTCCTTAAGGTGTTTCACATAATAGAAACAGGAGGGTCATTGCCAAACTCTTTTTATGAAGCTACAATTACCCTGATACCAAGACCACAGAAAGAGGCAACGAAGAAAGAGAATTACAGATCAATATCACTCATGAACATCGATGCAAAAATTCTCAAGAAAATACTGGCAAACGAATCCAAGAACACATCAAAAAAATCTTCCATTATGATCAAGTAGGCTTCATCCCAGAGATGCAGGGCTTGTTCAACATACGAAAATCTATCAATGTAATCCATCATATAAATAAACTGAAAGAAAAAAACATATGATCATTTCTTTAGATGCTGAAAAAGCATTTGACATAATTCAACACCCCTTTATGATAAAGGTCTTGGAGAGATTACGGATACAAGGATCATATCTAAATATAATAAAAGCAATATAAAGCAAGCCAACCGCCAACATCAAATTAAATGGAGAGAAACTCAAAGCGATTTCACTAAAATCAGGAAGATGACAAGGTTGTCCACTCTTTCCATATCTCTTCAATATAGTGCTTGAAGTTCTAGCAATAGCTATAAGACAACATATGGAGATCATGGGGATTCAGATTGGAAAGGAAGAAGTCAAACTTTCATCATTTGCAGATGATATGATAGTACACATAAGTGACCCTAGAAACTCTACCAAAGAACTTCTACATCTGATAAATAACTTCAGTGATGTGGCAGGATACAAGATCAACTCAAAAAAATCAGTAGCCCTCCTATACACAAAGGATAAAGAAACAGAGAGGGAAATCAGAGAAACATCACCTTTCACGATAGCCACAAATAGCATAAAGTATCTTGGGAAAATACTAACCAAGGAAGTGAAAGATCTATTTGACAAGAACTTTAAGGCCTTGAAGAAAGAAATTGTAGAGGACTCCGGAAAGTGGAAAAAATCTCCCATGCTCCTGGATTGGAAGGATCAATATAGTAAAAATGGCAATTCTACCAAAGGCAATCTATAGATTCATTCAATCCCCATCACAATCACAACAAAAATCTTTATAGAACTTGAGAGAACAATAATTAAGTTTATATGGAAAAACAAAAAGCCCAGGATAGCCAAAATAATCCTATACAATAAAGGAACTTCAGGAGGCATTACCATCTCTGACTTCAAACTCTTTTACAGAGCTACAGTGATGAAAATAGCTTGATATTGGCATAAAAACAGAGACATTGACCAATGGAATCCAATCGAAGACACAGATATTAATCCACAAACCTATGAAGACCTCATATTTGACAAAGAAGCTAAAATGATACAATGGAAGAAAGAAAGCATCTTTATCAAATGGTCCTGGCATAACTGGATGTCAACCTGTAGGAGAATGAAAATAGATCCTTATCTATCACCATGCCCAAAACTCTAGTCCAAATGGATTAAAGACCCCAATATAAATCTGACCACATTGAAACTGATAGAAGAGAAAGTGGGAGGTAGCCTGAAATACATGAGCACAGGAGACCACTTCCTATGTAAAACCCCAGTGGTACAGACAATAAGAGCAACAGTGAATAAATGGGACCTCCTGAAACTGAGAAGCTTTTGTAAAGCAAAGGACACAGTCATTAATACAAAAAAGCATCCTACTGAATGGCAGAAGATCTTCACTAACCCCACATCAGACAAAGGTGTGATCTCCAAAATATACTAAGAACTCAAGAAACTAGACGTTAACATTCTAAATAACCCAATTAAAAAATGGGGTAAGGATCTGAATAGAGAATTCTCAACAGAAGAAGTTCAAATGGCCAAGTTAGTTAAGGGCTTGTTCAACTTCCTTAGCAATCAGGGAATGCAAATCAAAACAACTTTGTGATACAATGTTACACCTGTCAGAATGGCTAAAATCAAAAACACCAGTGATACCCTATGCTGGAGAGGATGTGGAGTAAGGAGAATACTCATCCATTGCTGGTGGGAATGCAAACTTGTGCAACCACTTTGGAAATCAGTGTGGTGGTTTCTCAGGAAATTGGGAATCAACCTACCTCAGGATCCAGCAATACCACTCTTGGGAATATACCCAAGAGATTCCCAATCATACTATAAAAGCATTTGTGCAACTATGTTCATAGCAGCATTATTTGTAATAGCCAGAACCTGGAAACAACCTAGGTGCCCCTCAATGGAAGAATGGATAAAGAAAGTGTGGAATATATACCATCAGAGTACTACTCAGTGGTAAAAAACAATGACATCTTGAATTTTGCTTGCAAACAGATGCAAATAGAAAACACTATCCTTAGTGAGACAACCCAAACTCAAAAAGATTATTATGGTATGTACTCACTCATTAGTGGACTCTATCAATAAACAAAGGACATTAAGCCTGTAGCTCAGAAGCCTAGAGAAGCCGAATAGCAAGGTGAACCCAAAGAAAAACATATAGATCCTCCTGGAAATTGGAAGTAAACAAGATCGCCAGGCAAAAGTTGGGAGCACGGGGGTGGGGGTAGCTGTGGGAGTAAGGGTGGGGATAGGAGTGGGGCCCGGGGAGAGGGGGAAGGAGAAGGGAGAAGGGAAGGACTGGAGAGAGCTTGGGGTTGTGGGTGGGTGGAGATAGAGGAAGGGCAGATATTGGAGAAGGGAATAAGATATGTACATCAAGGGAGTCATTTTAGGACTGGCAAGAGACTTGGCTCTAGGCGGGATCCCAGGTGTCCACGGGGATGAACCCAGCTAGGTACTTTTGCAGCAGAGGAGAGGGTGCCTGAACTAGCCTTGTACCATAGTCACATTGATGAATATCTAGTCTATTTGGATGCATACCCTCCTAGGCCAGGATGGAGGAGGGAGGGCCTTAGACTTCCCATAGGGCAGGGTACCCTGCCCTCTCTTAAGGATGGAAGGTGAGGGAGGAGGGGTAGTGGCGGAGTGGGAGGGGACTGGGAGAAGTGGAGGAAGTATATATTTTTGAATGAAAAACAAAATTAAAAAAAATAAAAATTTAGGTTCTGAGGAAAAAAAATAAGTTAACATAGTTCTAAAAGGTATATCAACAAGGTGGTTTTAAACTTTTCATTGCTGTGTGAACCTTCAATTTTTTTTAAAAAAATATATCTTCTTAATTTTATCACAACGTGATAATAAGATACATTTACCTGCTTTCTTGGAAACCTTAGGGCCTAGCTCAGTTCTCACAGCTCAAGAACCAGCTTCGACTGATACAAGGAGCTCTCAGACCTCATCACATAGAAGCTTTGTTTACAGAACATGACAATTCCAAATATCCACAGCTGAACAAAATACAAATAAAGGGCTGTGGTATGCCAACCCCCAACTGATACATTTACAACACAACCCCTACGGCTAGGGCTCAGAGAAAATCACAAAAGAGGAAACAGGAAGATGCCTGCTGAGAAATAGCATTTCCTAGACATGAAGGAGAAGCTGCAGGCACACATGAAATCTCAATATTGCAGTTTCCCAAACAAGACCTAAATAACGACAACCCAGTTGGTTCTCTAACATGACTCACCCCTTGATGAAAAGCCACTGAAAGAAGGGGGGAATTGTTTTCCCCAGGGATGAGTCTTCTGATAACTTATGCAGTCCCAGGTGGTTAGCCCTAGACACACATACATATGAGCAATATTAAATGGAATCGACAGGAAACACATACATACATAGACACACAATGTGTGCATGCAACAACAGTAGTTAAAGAAAAGGGAGAGTAAGTGGTGGAAATGATATAAATGAAGTAATCATGTATAAAATTATCAACAAATACAAATTTAAATAAAAGAAGTGAAAATAAAAAGAAGCTTAAGTTATATCTATCTCTAAATTTACAATTTTAAGTTCAAATATAATTATTTTTCCTTACAAACAGTCCAGAAACCCAAGTAAACTTCATGTAGGATTTTTTTTTATTCCAAATTTGAAACTCCAAAACATGATTACTTCAGATGAGTAAGGTTTCAATATTTCCCTTTCCATATAAAACTCTAAAAGCGTTTCCTTGGAGAACTGATGAACTTGGGGGAGAGGAAGAATATGATCAGAATAAATTTAAAATTCAAACTGCAAAAATATTTCTCAGATGGTATTAATGGTCAGTGTTTCATAAGCATGAATATTCATTCAAGCTTAAAAATATTCTATTATATCATTAATCTGCACAAAACAATGGCTATCTTACTCATTTTCAGGAATCTCAGTTTCATTGAAAGTGTTGTATTTAAATGGTGTCATGAGTTTGTTATCCTAGGAACTGTCATGTTATATGACAGAGTTCAACACTGAACATAAAGCTTAAAATATTTTAGCAATACCCAATGGAAGAGATATGGAAGAAGTCTATTGTTTAAGAAGTTTGTATTATTTATAAGCACACATTGAAACCCTGACTGTATTTTTGTATTTGCATTTCATAAATCATAGGCTTATCATAGTATCTCATCATAGTAACTTAGTCTTTAATCACAGACGCATAAGTCATTTTCCAAGGTTGATCTGTAGATTGAATTTCCATAGTACAATTTTAGTTACCTGATGCACAATGTGTATTTCTATGAATTTGGTAAGCATATGATCATAGAAAACAGTAACTGTAGAAAACAGTAGATAAAAATTAATAAAAAGGCAGTTATGCTAAAACATATGATTAATATTACTTTTTATTTGTGTAAAACTGAAAATATGTTAGGATGGAATAATTGACATCCATATGTGCATTAACTGAGGAAATTACCATAAGTTATATAATATATGACATTTTAAGTTATATAATTTTACTCTGATGTGAAAGTATTTCTACTACTATAATAAATTGCCTTTTACTGTTAAAGAAAGGATGAATGTGACAAAACTGATCAAGTTTCCCTGTTAGACTCTCATGTTTTCTCAAGTTGAGTGAAGATCCTCCCTTGGGCTTGGAAGACTACTTCTCTTCCATTCTAACAGAACACAGAGATGAAAAATAGTCTTTAATAAGGGGAAGGCTCATTAATAAAAGATTTCTTGGGTAGAGCCTGCAATTGGGAATCTTGGCTTCCCTGACTCAGCTGGATCTGTATGTCCTTACACTCAGCATGCAGTCGCCATGAGGAAGCAGAATTATACTCATCAAATTTCATTTTTGTCTTATTGATTTTAGGAAATGTGTTGAGGTGTTAAAAATTCCACAATGCCCCAAGAAAAGTAGCTTTAAATTAGTTCAGATAATAAAGTGTATCTTTGTATAAAACTTATTGATGTTTATGAAATGTGTCTCTACTGTGAAAACATTAAAAAAAAACTGCTCCAAAAGTTTTTGCTAAATGTCCCCATGTGTAAGTTTTATTAATATTTCAAATACTTTTTGGAATTACTATAATGTTAAAATAATAACAATCTTTTAAAACAGGCAGAATCATTATAGTAATATCACCAATAATTTAAGGATTATCACTTCATATTTTATGGAAAAAATTGAAAGATAAACTGAAACAGAGAAACTTTTAGACAGATATTTGGAAAGAATCTTAATTTTCCATCAGAAAGCAGATAACTACTTCCATTGTTTTTAAAACTTGCTTTACCAATGACTTATAGGGTAGGTAGAATTTTTTATTTTATGAATTTAGCAAAGCTAGACTCATGAAATGTGTTTAGTTGTTGTTGAACATAGAAACCTCTGAACAACTGCTTCTGGATGAGTTATGTAGAACAACTTTATGTTTTCCTTCTGCTTCCCTTTGTACCTTCCATGTCCCACACCCCCACCTTGTTGGGCTTGTTGATGGAGGGGCTCACAGATAAAGAATGAAACAGTGTCCCTGAGGCAACAACTGGGCCACAAGTAAGCCATCCTAAACCATCCACCATGGGAGGCAACTCTGTAAAGAGATGATCTACAAGACACACTCTCCAATGAAACCCAGAATTGGCACATAATTTGTGAGACAATATAAATTTTTTATCCTAAAACACAGCTTTGGGATATGATGTAATAAATAAACCATCCATGATTTTTAAAAAGCATCATTCTTATACTATAATAGTCTGCTTGTTATAACAATAAACAAAATATTATCTTATATGGTAACAAGTTCTTCCTTGTGACAGTCTAATGTAATTGATAAACTGGATAAAATCTATTTTGTTCACTTGTAGCTGGAAGCAAAGAGGGGAAAGATTCCAGGTTTAAAGGATAAGGATACAATGATAAAAGATTCCTGGTTGATGATATTGCTCAGTTGGTAAAGGCATTTAGCAAATAAGCCCAGTAACACTGAGTTCAATCCATTGAATCCATGTAAAGGTGGATGGAATAACCAACTGCACAAAGTTGTCATCTGACCTCCATATGCTTGTCATTGTTACATAGGGGCTACAGGTTGTTTAGGTGTCTGTCCATCTCTGTTTCACAGGACCCACAAAGAATTAAACACCTGAAAGAGACCAAAGGCAGAGAGGCAGAGAAAATGATAGGAATTTCTTCACTCAAGCAAGGAAGTAACTCCTTTGTGGGTAGTAGGCCAAGGATGGGAGTCTGTTAAAAGCAAAGTGGGCTTGGTAATAAAGTATCTGGTCTGGCTACTTTCTGCTATTAGTCCTGTTTAAATACTCACCTCTGTTCCCTTCTTTGATCTCTGTCACAATGTATTTTTGGAGCAAGAACCCATAATCTTAGCCTACTGTTGTTTTTCTGTGTACCTATATTTCTTTAATTCTCTATCCCTGTGTTTTGCATACACATACATCATAATATTTCATACACCTGCCATTTATTTTAACAAAAAAGTAAATCTAATATTTTCATGTAGAAAGTGACCCATTCGGAATTGTCTTTATGGAAGAGATAATTAGGGCTACTTTGTGTTACCCACCTTTCTCTGTTGCCTGTCATATTTCCTCTCCATCCCTTCTTCACTTCTTGGTTGTACTATGGGCTTCTATGTTATGATGGCTGTGTGAACAAGGCTATGCAGAACATGCAGTGCATGGTCGTATGAATGAAAAATAAATGCTGGTTCAACAATGACTTAACTTTAAAGAAAAAAATTTAATTTGAGTAATATTTTATATGTTAAAATAATTCATTAAAGAATACAATGAATACTATTTTATTCACTTGCCCACTTAGCTAAATCTTTCTCCTCCAATATTTCCATATTTTTAAAATATGCATTACTTTGCTTCTTTGTGATTTCATAACAGACATTAATATTTTACTTTCTCTTCACTTTACTTTTAAATAATCCTTTGGGTTCTAGTTTCATAACATTGTCATGATTGAAATGTCAAGCATAAAAATACAGATATGTGAAAATTCATACATATGTGTCAATCATAGTGTGACTTTTCAGTTTGTGTATATCAGGTTGACCAATTTTTGATCCTTCTACTAGTTCAAATACTTCAATAATATTTACTGTTTACAATAAAAGGGATTGCTGCTCTCTAAAATAAAATGAGATGAAATGTTTTACTAGTTTATCTATGAAGTGATTCCAATTTCATTGCAAAACATTTTCCTTGTAGCTAAACACCAAGATAAAATTGTAACCTATTCTGAAGTTTATGAAGGAAAGTTACTAAAATTTGGCTTATGAAGATTTCAGTGAAAGAGCATATCCTAATAACTTTATGAAAGTTGCAAGCCAATTACCTGCAAGACTAAAAACAATTATGTTTGATAATTTAGGAATATAAATTTTAAGATTTCAACACAGGAGCATATCCTAATAACTTTATGAAAGTTGTAAGCCTATTACCTGCAAGACTAAAAACAATTATGTTTGGTAACTTAGGAATATAAATTATAAGAAATATGCAATTGTTTTCAAGTTCATCTCATAACCATACAGGGTCTATTATAACGCTTTCCATTACAGAGCACTAATTAGCTTCACAAAACCCATCATGTTTGCAGTGCAAGGTGTCATCATTGGAATTTCAAGTTTCAATTTCTTTGTGTCTATACTTTGATTTATTGCTTTATGCTAAATTGTTTCATGTATTACTCTTAAAAATTTATTTCTTGAAATTATTTCAATAATTTCTTTAAACTTATGTTCAGTTAAAGGGAAAATAAGGTTTGTAAACCATGAAAAAAATCAAATGAAAATATGTAACTTCTCTTGTGTTTAAGTTTATCATCTTTCTGCTCTAATGGTTTCAGTCAATTTTTTGACTGTCATTTTTTTTCTTTTTTTAAAAAAATTTTTATTGCTTTATAAATAATAACATTCAAAATTTCCACTTCCTCCCATCCTCCCATTTCCCTCCGGCTCCCACAGTCACCCTCCTTCTTCCTCCTCCAGTCCTAAGAGAGGGCAAGGTACCCTGCCCTGTGGGAAGTTCAAGGCCCTCCCCCTTCCATCCAGGCCCTGGAAGGTGTGCATCCAAACAGACTAGGATCCCCAAAAGCCAGTACATGGAGTAGAGACAAATCCCAGTGCCATTATCATTGGCTTCTCAGTCAGCCCCCACATTCAGAGAGTCCAGTTTGATCCCATGCTCGTTCAGTCCCAGTCCAGCTGGCTTTGGTATCTCCCACTAGATCAGGCACAATGTCTCAGTGGGTGGACCAGCCCCTCACAGTCCTGACTTCCATGCTCATATTCTCCCTCCTTCTGCTCTTCAACTGGACCTTGGGAGCTCAGTCCAGTGCTCCAATGTTGGTCTCTGTCTCTATCTCCATCTGTCGCCGGACGAAGGTTCCATAGTGTTATTCAAGATATTCATCAGTCTGGCTATGGGACAAGGCCAGTTCAGGCACCCTCTCCTCTACTGACCAAGGATCTAGCTGGAGACATCCCATGGACACCTGGGAACTTCTCTAGAGCCAAGCCTCTTGCCAACCCTAAAATAGCTCCCTTAATTAAGATATCTTCTTCCTTGCTCCCATATCAACCCTTCCTCCAACTCAACCATCCCACTCCCCCAAGCTCTCCCCAATCCTCCCCTTCTCCCTTCTCATTTTTAATCTCACAAGAGTTTCCATTGTTGTGTTAAGATCGCTCTGTAGGTAAAGGGATCAAGTCTAAGCATCAGAGTTCAATCCCTGGAATCCACACAGTGGAAGAAGATAATTAACTCCTGAAAACTGTTCCCTGACCTCTAATATGCACTATGGTACCCCATACACACACACACAGACACACACACACACACATACACACACACATACACACACATACACACACACACATACATACACACATACACACACATACACACACATATACACACACATACACACACACATACACACACATACACACACA